>ML390667.1:74194-215055 GCA_005239525.1 Nicotiana knightiana
CTACCCCCAACCCCCACCCCCACCCCTAGCAGCGTCTACCAATGGCTTCCACAGAACAAACCCAGAACGGCTCTACGATATCACCAGAAACCCTTACAACAACCACTGAGACCAAACCAGAGCCTGAAAATCCTCAACAAAAACCAGAAGAAACAACAGACCAAGGCCCAGACCCAGTTTTAGTTAACGCTGAACCAGTTCCAGCTTCAGAGGTTTCAATAGAGAAGCCAAAGTGGCCAGGATGGCCCGGGAGTTGTGTGTTCAGGATGGTAGTACCTGTGCTCAAAGTTGGAAGTATAATAGGGCGTAAAGGCGAGCTCGTCAAGAAGATGTGTGAAGAAACGGGCGCTAAGATTCGCGTACTCGATGGCCCTCCTTCTTCTCTTGATCGCATTGTAAGTTTTACCCCTTTAAATGCACAATCCTATTAGTAATGTTTAATTTATACATAGTTGCATATAATTCATGTTAAGTTAGCTATCAAGTTTTGATTTTGATTATCTATTAAATTCACTTTTCGACATTATGTTAGGAACACTTTTATTTCACTATTGATTAGCAGACCCGGGGGGGGCATTGAATTCTCCTTAGTAAAAAAAAGTGTTTTGTTGCATATATATAAGCTTTTGAGTTCCGTTGACATAGGGGAAGATTCTAGTGTAATGATAACAACTATGCCTCAGTTCCAAGCAAGTTGGGGTGTACTATATGAATCTTCATGCCTATATTACAGAAATATAAATAAAAAGTATTACAAGTTATGTATATTTTCTGAACATATAAATCTCTGATGAAGGTGGTTCAAGAAATTGATTTAGGTCACATATTCGAATTCAAGATGCAATCTTGCATGTGTTTGAATCTCCCTGTTGGAGTTTCTTACTCTGCTACTGGTGTAATACACTAGTTAAATACTTATATAAAAAAATAACATACTAGTTAAATGAACATCTTAAACTCGTAAAATGGAAGAGAGGAACTATGACACCAGAGGAGGAAGATCAAAATTTGCAATTCTAAGATGCAAAGTAGGATTTTTACCACAGGATTCACAGGTTCACGCTTCTTGAGTATTACATTTTTATTGGTTTGCATTACTAGCCTATAAATTCTTTTTATGACGTATAAGCATAAAGGGTTTAGAAAGTTTGAGTCTTTTGTGACTTAGAATACCACTTTAACTCACATTGATCCCTCAGCTTGCGTGGTTTTGTGGAAGTTTGAGTCTTTTGTGACTTAGAATACCACTTTCACTCACATTGATCCCTCAGCTTGCATGGTTTTGTGGAAGTTTAAGTATTATGGCTAAAGGCTGCAATGCTTGTTGACGGACGCTTCCAAGATCAAATGAAAATCAGTTTCTTGCACCATATTTGAGATGCTGTATGCCGCTTGAGCACAAGTTTATTGATCTTTTGTGTTTTCTACTTTTACTTTAGGGGGCTAGTGGTGAGGAACGATAGATGTGTATTATAGATACAAAAATTACTTCCCATCCCCCTTAATATGACTAATTGAAGGAGGAAAGGTGACTGACAATTATTTTCTTGCGAATGCATTTTATTCTTCTTTCTCACTCTTAGATGCTTCATTAGCTATCATTCTTTCGAAGCTAGCATTCTTCAATATATGTAGATGCTGTTGTGAAGGCTTTCGACCTCCTTTTTCTGTTCTTCCCTCTCTTTGAAAAGTAGTCTTTACGATAGTCTCCATAAACAATGTCATAGGTTCTAATATCGGGGAAGGAAGAACCTGAGGCAGCATTATCCCCTGCGATGGATGCTGTAATAAGAGTGTTCAAACGTGTTAGTGGACTTGAAGCTGATGGAAACTTACCTGGAGCTGCTGGGGCTGCATTCTGCTCTATCAGACTACTTGTAGCATCAACACAAGCTGTGAACTTAATAGGAAAACAAGGGTCTTTAATCAAGCCTATCCAGCAAACAACTGGTGCTTCCATCCGAGTTCTTTCAAATGGTATTTCGTCGTAGTCTTCATTCTATTACTGTTTGATTTACTGGAATTATGCTAAATAAGTTGCAGGGGTTCATTTTAATTTATGTACTCAGATGAAATGCCAATCTATGCGACTTCGGATGAGAGAATTGTGGAGATTCAGGGTGAAGCTCTGAAGGTTCTTAAAGCTTTAGAAGCAGTGATTGGGCACCTTAGAAAGTTCTTGGTGGATCATAGTGTTCTTCCCTTGTTTGAAAAGAGCGTAAGTTTACTTCTCTTTCTTTTGTCAGTTTATTATCGAATCAATGCCCTTTTATCTGCTTATATTTGTTATCCTTGTTTCCACAGTACAATACACCTGCCACACAGACACAGGAACGCGAACCTGAACCTTGGTCTGAGAGGACGATGCTTAATACGTCACGGCCTGGACTTGGCATGGATTACCCCCCTCCAACAAAGAGGGATTCTCTATTTTCTGAACGTGAAAGTCAGCTGGATTCACAATATCATCCTCCTGGACTTTCATTGTATGGGCAAGATCCTGGACTTTCTGGAAATCGTACTTCAGGCCTTGGTCGTGCTGGAAATCCTGTTATTACTCAGGTTTGTCATTTGTTGCTTTAGCATGGAACTTTACATTATGGAAACATGTGTTTTTTTCTGTAAGATTTTTTCTCTCGTCTATTTTCACATGGTATGGGAACTTTTGCAATCTTGGTGGAGACTAATTAGTTTTTGCCTACGGTCGTGGGCTGTTATACTGTCTAATCCGACGTTTTTCTTTCCTTTCATAAGTTCACTTTTCTTGTTTCTTCCTATTTGATCGTTTTGGCACCACAATTTTTTTGGGTGACCACTCCTGTGGCACCGGTTCTTAGGTGACTTTTTGAACAAAACATTTTTAAAACTTTTTTACTTTCTTCTTTTTATTCGTGGTATTAAAGTGTGGATATTAGATTCTTTTTTTTATTCGTGGTTTTGTTGACCATTGAATTTTCACTCGCTGTTTTTACTTTCTTTTGTCGTGTTATTAGAGTCAGGCACTCTTCTCCTCCGAGCATTGTATTTCCTGTCATTGTTTCGAGAACATTCATTTACTCTTCAGCTCCTAATTCAAGCTAAACTGACGAGGTCCCGGTCATTTCATCCTCTACCTCTTTTATCGAATATATTTCTGTGTTTATTACGATAAGCACATTTCTTTTAATATTGCGCTTGCTTTGCTATTGACGTTCTAGGGAAAAGAATCTTAGCAACATTTTTCTTTGCTGTGATTTATTATTTCTTGTTCAAATATACAAGAAGAAAAAGAACTCCTCTTAAGTTTGTGTGGAGTGTTGAATGTGAAACGAAACATTAAAATTTGTGTGGAATATTCTTAATGAATTTGTTAATCAAGTGAATTATTGAACAGAATATTAGTTTAGAATATTCTCTTCTTTTTCTTTATAGTATCCTTGTCCGAGTATTGCCGTTGACCATTGAATTTTTTATCACCAGCATGGAAAGTCCTCTTTTGTTCTTATTGGAGTCTGAGTAGCGAGTCCCTCCTCTGAGCATAGTAGTTTGGTTAATTGTTTCTGCAACTTTTCGTTACTTTTCACCTTCTAGTTTCAAGATAAACTGATGATGTCTTGATGTTTACGTTACTGTACCGCCTTTTCGAGAACTCCTTTCGATTTACTATAATATACTCTTTTTTTCCTACTTCTGAATTGTTGACTTACTTGGAGGAAGAATTGTAGCACCATTTTTCTTTCCGGTGATGTTTTAGTATTTCTTGTTAAAAATAAGCAAACTCAAGTTAACTCATCATCTTGAGTTTGTGGGGAGATAGTCAAAATAAAGATTAAAAGTATTGTGTAGAATATTCTCCATGGTTATGTTACTCGAGAATAATTGAGTATATTATTTAGAGTAATCTTGATTTGGGACTTGGGGATGGGGAGCTACTTTGAGCTGTACAAGTAAATATAACTGTCTAGTTGCATAGTTCCTCTCTTCACCTACTGATCATGGTCTCGTCAATGCTCGCATATGGGTTTGCCAGCCTCCCGTGCCTCGGTGAATTGCCCATATTAATTGTTAGCCAGAGAAAACAATTTCTGTACTTCAGTTTTATGCGATGCTTTCTATCAATTATTTTTAAGTTTTATTAACCTGTATGCTCCTTGAAGGACATATTTCGGGACGGAGTGTTTCTTATGGAAGTACAAGAGCGGATTATGTAGCCAAAAAGCAATATGAAACGACATAAGTCACTGTCTATGACTCGTATAATTTGACACGTCATATTGTAGTTAACATACTGTTACCCACTGCAAGATTTCTCCTCAGTACTTGAAGCGATTTCTTCTTTGCATTTTTGAGTAAAATCAGATTTCTTCTGCAATTTCCTGATCCTTGCAGTTTAAGCCATTCTAATTGCTATGGACCTTTAGACAAAGAAGAATATAGGGATAATCATGAAGTAAGAAAGAAACAGAACCTCCTGTCTTGTAATTGAGATATTTGTAGGATAATATCTACTTGTTATCTCTTAGAAAACATTTTTGATTTCATTTTCTTTAAATCACTAAGATAAATTGTGACATTGTTAAGTTAGAATCTGCCTTTGGTGAAAAATACAGTGGTTGTGATTTTTATGGTTTTATTCGGAAGGGTGAAGTGCACCAGTGAATTAGATATGTCGGTAGAAATTCTGGTTGGTGATAAGAATTGGAGAAACATTTGCTAACTGTAAACTAATAATTTTAGCTGCAATATGCCACTTTGCTACACTTCCCAAGCACCACCGTTAGCTTAGTTTATGAAGTAGTATGTTTGTTATTTCAACTGGGATTATACGATCAGTTGCTTATGTCTTCTGCTATAAGAAACCTAGATTTGTAAAATCATTATTAACTTTACATGCTTATGCTAAAGTTGTCTCCGTGTGACCTATAGACTGGTGCTTGCATTAGGGTGGGCTGCTTACATCACACCCCTTGTGATGCGGCCCTTCTCCGGACTCTACGTGAATGGGGAATGCTTCGTGTACCGGGCTGCACTTTTTTATGCTTATGCTAAAGTTGCTAACATTATGTTTTTTTCGATGTGAAAAGTTACTCTGTTATGTCAAAAACAATAAACTTTTATGTAGCGATCTTATCTTGTTTTTCCTTTGCAGATTTCCCAAACTGTTCAAATGCAAATACCACTAGCTTATGCAGAAGATATCATTGGCATTGGGGGAGCAAACATTGCTTATATACGGCGTACTAGTGGTGCCATTCTTACAGTGCAAGAAAGTAGGGGCTTACCTGATGAAATCACTGTGGAAATAAAAGGGACGTCATCAGAGGTTCAGACAGCTCAGCAACTTATCCAGGTATTCTCAATTTCCTCTTTTTATGAAGAATAATTTCAAGAGGCATCAAGTTGAGATATAAGTAGTTCACATCTTTATGCAACACATTTAAAGCCCTTTAAATTATATGCGAGTGAGGAGTTTCTATAGTGTTTTTCCGAATTGCAATGTAACTGATGAATGAATCGTCATTATAGGAATTTATGGGCAGCCACAAAGAATCCCTTGCAAGCAGTTATGGCCAACTAGATACAGGCTTGAGGCAGTCTTCTTACTCTAACCTAGGCAGCGGCTCCTATTCATCTTCATATGGCGGACATCAATATGGTGGTGGCGGCAGCTATGGATCATTTGGTGCAGGAGGATACAGTAACTACAGGTCATGAACAGATTAGCCTCGAGTCTTGGCACTCGTAGTTGCCTGTACTGTTTGTTCTTATGCGTATTGTGACAGAGCAAGCACTGAAGCAATTGCAGGTGGTTCATGCTATGTTAGTCTGATGTCTCTTACTGCAATATATTGATAGCTTTTCAGTAGCTCACCATATCTTGTAGTTCTCACACATGTGTATCGGTACGATAACATTGAATTTTGCAAGTGTAATGGTTAAGGTGTGGTTCTTAAGGTATTATCTCTCGTTGAATATCTTGTTTATTATTTATTTTTAACCGTTATTTTGTACATGTTGCAACTTGCCACTTGATAAAGTTGAGAGATCTGAATTATTTTTTACCATAAGTCAAATTTTGTTCTTTAGAATGGTTCTTTTTATTTCGTTATCTGTAAAGTTGAGAGGATTCTTATCCACTATAAACTGGGTATATGTTAATCTTCTGCATCAGCTCTTCTTCCAGCAATCTCTCAAGAACAGGAAAAATATTAGTTTTAGCAAAAATTAAATTGTAGTTGATCAAGTAATAGTGTGAATTTATAAATGAAAATTTAGATCAGCTCATCGACACCATGCTCTTTGTTTTTTTGCCCTTTAGGGGAGAACTTGAAAATCTTTATAATTTTACGTGGCCAATAAATAAATAATTTTCACGTTTGACTTTCATATGCCTTTTTTTATTTAATCAGTTAGATAGATAGTCTTTAAACTTTTCATTTTTGAACGCCTAAAAACCTTACATTACTAGGCATAATGTTAAGTTAATAACTTTTTGGCTTAATTCCTAATTTGAAATAACCATGAAACTATTTTAAAGGTGTAATTGTTAATTTGCACCAACAAGATAAGATAGGCGAGGAGGGAAATTTAGAATAAATAGCCCCAGAAAAAACTACAAACTAGTCAAAGGACAGTCTGCCTTATTCTTCTCCCGTTCGGGACTCACTGAACATTGGATTATATACAACCTTGCGTCGGAACGGTCGGTAGCTGCTTAGTCTCATCCGAGAGGCTTGTCTGGAGTCCAGAGGCTCTCTAAGAAGATTTTCTACCCCGCCTGTCTACGAAGAACTTCAAGTAATGTGTTGTTTCAACAATTTATGTTCTTATAAAATTTTGGCAGATCATTAAAATTGTCCTCACTTTTCACTTTGACACTCCATCTTAAGTACGTTTCATTTGAATACTTCAACCACACCTCGAATGTGTCATTTAAACACAAAATGATTGAGTAAGATATATAGTTGTATCTTTGCTGAAACCAAGTCATAGCTATTTGCTGTGGAGCAAAACAAGTCTTTGATCTAGAAGCACTGTTCCCTTGGCAGCTCTTTTTCTCCAATATATCAACCCTTAGATCCACACTGTCCATTTGAATTCCTACTCAAAAGTTCTTGAAATGTAATTGAAATTTGAAATCCAACTCCTGGGAATAAAGTGCTTTTAACGCAAAAGCGCATGAGGTAAATATCGTATTATATCTTTTCCGAGTGCAAGTATATTCTATCTATAAAATAATAATAACTCTGATATTCTAACGCGTCAAATAGTTTTGACTTTAATTATAACCTGGAAACATTGCGATTTATTCTTTATGTAGTTTTTAAAAATATAATTAATTTAAAAAATAAAAAATTTAAGGCGATAAATCTAGGACTTTAATATTCTGTTTGTCAAGCTTCTAAAATAAGTTTATTTTAATTTTTTTTTTGTCAAAAGTGTTTTAAAAAAAAAAGTATTTTTAGTAAGAAGCGTCCTGTGTTTGTCTAATTAAATTGAAAAGCACTTTTGAGCAGCAATTAGTGTTTGACTACGTTTTTAAAGTGCTTTTAAGTGTATTTTTCTTAAAAAGTGGCTTCTAAAATTAACAAAAAGTAGTTAAGTCACCTTCAGGATATCTAATTCCAGGAAAATATGTTGTTGAGAAAATCAAAATAGTAATTCTAAAAAGTTGACCCTATTACTAGTTGTTATGGGTCAAGACCATGTAACTTGTTTTGAATTTCTCTTTACTTTATATAAGCCTTCCTTTAAGGTAGCAAAACACTTTTTTTGCCAGTCTATTGATACAAAAAAGGGCACTTTTGGTGTCGTTTAGTGACTTATAGAGCTTCCCTCAGCTCAGTCTTTTGAGAAGCTACTCTTTTCTGCTTCTCGAAAACTCAAAAGTATTTTTTCCTTCTAAAAGCTTGGTCAAATATATTGTTTACCCGTAAAACGGTACGTTTGAATTTATACGTGGTTTATAGATAAATGAATTGGTTTGATCCCAAAATGATAAATAAATTAAACAAGAATGTAAGACTTAGCGTTGAAATCAAGATAAGACAATCGAAATCCTGCTTTCCGGAGCAGAGCTTCTGGAGGCAATAATAATAGTATTAATAAGCAAGAAGATAAAATATTATTGAGCTTTGAACAATATATAACATAAGTTGTCTGAAAATTCGTGTCCCTTACGATGGTTGTTGAACTCACTATTTATAGTTGCTCCTAGGGAACAAGGTCCTAGGATCAAGCCCCTTTTAAATGACAATTATTGGGACCATTGGAAAATGTGTAATGGCATGTTATAAATGCCATATTCTCTATAACATGTTACATACTTAATGCTATAAAATATTCTCCATTAAATGTTACCGGGTGACAGACATTTATTTTGTCTTTATGAGCAACATTCCCTTCGGGAACAAATGAGATTGCTGCCCTCGGACTGGATTGCTATTTGTCTCGTTTTCCATCTACCTTCGGCTCCACGTGTCACTTTATTATGCGAGCATTTAATCTGAATATATTTTACCCTATATAGATAGTCCCCGTGCTTTGCGATGACACATCTTTGTGTCACCAAGAAGTTGGTGAAGATACCAATTTCTTTCTTGGCGAAAAATTCTCTGACCCCCCTGAAAAGTTGCTGACACTTGATTAGGCGCACGTCTCTCAGCATTTAATGTTCCGAACACGCGTCATCCCACGATTCAACAACACTTTTCGATTCTCGAGGTAATCATGGCCACTATTTTAGGCACATATTCCTTTAGTTATACGCTTCAACCTTCTTCTTTTACACTTCATAATTTTCTAAACTCTCTCAAACTCTCTTTACTCAACTCACACTTGTTTTCAACTTCCTTTAGTCTTTTTCTTCAGAGAAAAACCCTTATTTCTTTCTGATAACTATGGCCTTCTTTTGCAAAAATTCCAGTTCTTCAAAGAACAAAGAAAACACTGATGATGCTACTCCTCCTATGGTGAGCACCATTATCCCCAGAAGGCTTACTACAACTAACGACTTCGAAGAGAAGTACCCTTCTTCTAAACCCCGCACATGGGTTGTTGGTGTGTATCCTTCTTCCATCCGTCCTTCTAGAATCCCTGATATGAGGGAAGACTGTGGTTGTCAAGATTTGAACATCATCGCTCTTGACCCAGCGGAGCGGGTAACCTTCTCTAAGAAGGGTTTCACGTAAGTTTACACGTACCCCTTCACTTTGGGCTTGTTCTTATTGAGCGGGAGGATTGATTCCGGTATCTTGGATTTTTTCTTCCGTTACCAAGTGTGCTTGGCACAAGTGAGCCCTTCTGTATTGCAGACAGTTGCTTGTCTTCAGCGTCTATGCCAGGAGATGGGGGGAGCTATCTCTAGCTCGACTAATGAACCTTTATTCCCCTAAAATTTTCCACGAGGGAATGATAAACTTCAGCGAACGTGTTCACCATACTTTGTTTACCATCATGGACGATGATAAAGACCATGGATGAATGGAGCGATTCATTGCAGTTACCACCAGAGACATCATCCCCGCCACAACTCCATCCTCTCCTGAATCATGGAACCATACTCCTAAGTTCAGCGTATGTCTTTTCTTCTAGTTAAAGATTTTCCCATGTTATTACTGATCCTTCTCCTTTCATTATTTCAGCAATTCGGTGGACACCACAAAGGGTTGAAGGCTTGGACTTGTGGGTCCAGAATATTTTGGACGTCACTATGCTTGAGACTCGCCGGTGGAAAGAACTGGCCCTTAAATATGGGTGGAAGGCCAAAAATCGTGGTAATTGAACTTATCTTTTTTTTTACCTTATGTATAGGAAAACTGGTTAACTTTTCTTTTCTGTTGAATTCAGGTCTTCCGCAGGGCACTGTTACCGTCCCCGAGGAGGACGTTTTGGCTGATCCTACTGATACGACGAGGTTGCTGCAGGAGACTTTCACCCGAACGGGTGTCATCGGGCTTGCTTCCGGTGCAAGTGCTTCCGCTCGGAGTCCCCAGCCGGAGAACAAGCAACAAAAAAGTGACGTTCCTCCACGATCGAGGGCAAACATAAAAAGGCAAAGAACGCAGGGCCCGAGCTAGCCACTGGAACTGTGGTGATCGATGATGATAGAGGAGCCAGTGATGGTGGGACTTCTCTACATAGAAGACGACGAACTTTACCAGCTCAACAGAATGCTCAATCTGTTGAGCTAGTTACACCAACCGAGGATGACGTCCAAGCGCTCTAGGGGGAATATGATATAGTAGAAGACGCCAACCCTCGCTTTCGATTCCTAGTCGCTATTCTCAGTACCGTGAGGCTGGGTACTGGGTCTCTTCCGTATTTAATTAATGAGAAACCAACAACTAGAACTGCTTTTACCGCAGCTGTTTCTCAACCTACAATGCCATCAGCTTCATCTCCCTCCTCGCCAACTTTACTTCAGCGCCAGCAACTGCTACATCATCTCCACTGACCATTATTTTCCGAGAAGAGGATGTACCTCTTCCCCAGTCCCAGTTCATGGGAACTTGGGACATAACTACTCTGCCCCTTCCGAAGATCCTCAAAGGAGGAGTGTTTCCCTCTCGGCTTCTACCGGGTTCTATCTGCTGTCCCGGGCGGTGGAACTTGTTAATTATCTGAAGCCTCTAGCTTCAGAGAAGGATAGGAATAAAATACAGTCTCTCTTGGGAAATTTTATGGTGCACAATTTCATGCACAATGCAACGGTGGTATGATCTTTTTTCCCTCTGTTGTTCCTTTTATCTTTGTTATGGCAGGGTTTTTAATTTGTACTTCCATTTTGGAGTCTAACTCCCTTGATTTCGAGGGCCTCCAGAGGTTGATCCTTGATAAAGAGAAATTGTTGGCTGAGTGAGATCAAATTGATGCTCGCCTCCTAAAACTAGAAGCACAAACTGCTGAGGCCGTTGAGTTGGAAGCTTGGTTGCAGCATAGCAAGAAAGTGGTAGTGACCCTTAGCCAATAGGCGTCCCTATTAAGGGTACAATTTGAGGAAGCTAAGGAAAAGTGTGTTGAGTTCCAGAATTCCGTTCTTGATGCTGCCGATCGTGAGACTGCCTCTACTGAAAGATTCAATAATTTGGAGGCAACCTTAAACTCCAAATATGAAGTGACTGCTACTGCCGAGGATAAGCATTCCCGGTAGGAAGAGTGTCATAAGAGAGTCATAGATCATAACAAAGTTTATAACTCCACTATCCGTGACCTTGATGTCAGCCTCCAGGATGCTAGATCTGAGCGGAATAACCTTTCGACTGAGGTTGACCAGCTTAAGGAAGAAATTTAGTGCCGAGCGGCTTACCTCATTGTTGGAAAAACGTATTCTATGTATAGAATGAGAAGAAAAACCTTGGATGATGCCAAAGCGGGCGTCATCGACTTTGATGCCGAAATCACCAAGGCCCGTGAGCTGGAGTCAACTGCCCGGAGGGGTCTCTCAGTCCAACCTGATGCTACTGACTCTTTTGGTTCTGGTTCCGAGTTCTTGGGAAATGAAGAAGAACTTGAAAGGGATGATGGTGAAGGAAATATGGTAAAGGCAATGATCTTAAGCTGGTGGCGGATCCGCCTACTGGAGGTGTAGATGCTTCTCTTCCCCCGAATTTTGGGGATGCAATAGCTTAGCTTTTTGCTTTCTTTTCACTTTGCTTTCCTTTTCCATACTTTTGTACTTGTTCTGTTTGGCACATTTGTTGTATATAGAAGTACTTTTTCATTTAAGTATTGCACAAGTTTTTATTTTTGCATCAAATTAATCAAGGCTTCGGGTGCATTTTTCCCCGATAGCATTTGGGTTCTGGGCATAAGTGATAAGTAGGGATTTTGACTACTTATTTGCTCTCTTTTACTTGCGTTTTAGCTCAAAAATGCGTAAAGGTATTCCCGAGATCTAATGAAATGTGCTTTATTGTAGGAATATAGGGAAACGATCCAAAGAAGTGAAAATCAACTCAAAAAGGAGTAAAAATTGGACAAGGACCAAAACAAGGCAAAAAGGCCTACAGTGCGGACCGCACAATACTGTGTGCGACCGCAAATTATGAAAAAACACTATTGGATTCCCTTCAGAGAATGCGGACTGCACAATGATTGTGCTGCCGCAGAAGAGGAGATTCAGAGAGTATGATTTTAGGCAATCTGAAGATATGTGGACCACACTCCTATTGTGCGGTCGCAGGAGCCAAAGTGCGGCCTCACTCACAAATGTGCGGTCTGCAAAAGAAGGTCCAGTCCCAGTCCAAGATCAAGTGTGCGGACGCACTCAGAAATATGCGGTCTGCACAATTAGATGAAGTGCGATCGCATCCCAGTTTTATATGACTGCAAAAAGTTCAGTTGACCAGTCAAGCTCAAAGTGCGGACCGCACACAGAATTGTGCGGCTGCACAACCTCCGCATGGGAATTTTTGTTAGATATTTTCATCTTAGTATAAATAGAACTTTTTATCATTTTTAGGTTAAATTGTGTAAGAGAGGAGCAGCTGAGCCGTTTGTACTTTCTGTTTGGGTAACATTGTACTAGATTAGCTTTTAAAAATCATATTTTCTCTCCTTAATCAATTATTATGCATTCTATCTTAATTACTTCTTTATTTCTTCATTTTCTATGAGTAGCTAAACCCTTAGCTAGGGTTGTGACTCAACCCTAGTATGGGTACTTAATGGGTTATTGATTTAGAGCTTATTTATGATTGGGTATATGATATCTAGCCTTGTTCTTGCTTGAATTCTAGAATTAATGGTTGCAAATATTGATTCATGCCTATTTGACTTAGTCTCTACTTGAGAAAGAGTGACTAAGTCTAGGATAACTTGGATAACTAGGAATTGGGGTGAACTCAATAATTGATAGCTCCAATTAAAGGGTCGAACCTAGAGATAGTAAGACCCAACTAGAGCATTTATCACTTGCTTTGTAAAATATCCATTTGGACTTGAGAAATCCAAATCGGGAAAAGTCGCTCAAACTACCGAGAGGTATAGAGTGAGTAATTGAGTGTGATTGCTACATTGTATCCCGATCAACCAAACATGCCCTAAAGCCCTAAATCCGTTAGGTAACCAACTAGGCGGAAGTCGCAACCCTAGATCTTTTATCACTTGAAAACAACCAAAACGAAAAATATTATTTCCTAGTTTTACAATTGCAATCAATAGATTAAAGTATAAGTAGAAACAACAATCGAAAATGTGGAAGAGTAATATAGGGCATATCATACATTCACACTAAGTATGTACCTAATCCCAAATCTAACTCCATGTGGATTCGACCCCAACTTGCGTTGGGTTTTTATTATTGCTTCGACCACCTCACGACCTATATTTGTGGTGTGAGTTTGGACGAGATCAATAAGTTCTTCCAAAATCAGCCCTTTACCGTGAGGGTTTCATAAGAGAGGCCCTCTTATGTTTACGGTGCTCTTGTAGAGGACGTCTCCTGTTTATTACGGTACTAGAATTTGAAGTACTTGTTTAACTTTCATATGATAAAATTAATCCATCGTTCGGATAAGAAAGAAGATAAAACTAAAAGGAATTTACTTTATTCCTTCCATTTTTAAAAGTACATAAGCATTCGCTCTGCTAAAAATAAATTGCCATTACTTGTGGCTAACTTGTACAACTTGCTTCTACGGGGTTAGCTGCGCAGTCCCCGGTCTTGATGATAAAACTTTGTTCCCGACTTTTGTAGTCTTGGTCAATGTAGCAGTCATGTTTCCGTATTCTCATATCATTCCCCCAGTGTTTGAATGCGAATTTGAACACTGAAGTCTTGCTTCTTTGAAGATTCCACTAGTGAATGGTTGGATAATCCTTGGGTCGATTGCAAGCTTCACTTCCTATTAGGAACTTTGCTGTAGATCCAAAGACTATCTAACCACCCCCTAGTGTCTTGCACTCGTAAGCGGTCATGTAACCTTTGGCCCGATAGCAAACTTTACTTCCCAGTAGGAACTTTGCTGTCGAGCAAAAGATTATCTAACTGTCTTGTAGCAGTTTTCTGTTTCCATGCCTTGTTGCTTAAAAGTATTACTTCTATTAACGATGTTTCCTTCGTAGTATGCTTTCAGTTTCTTCCTCATTAAAAATCTTGCCAGAAAAACCCAATTGGGACAAAAACTGTAACGACCCGACCTGTCGTTTTGCTTTTTAGAACCCCGTTCCCATAAATAAGACTTCTTGTATGTTCTTTTACTGTTTTATGACTTGTGGGAATGGTTAGTTCGATATTTTGAAGGGATCGGGTTGAAATCGGAACAATTAGTTCCTTAAGGTTGGCTGAAAAGGCTAAGTTTGACTTCAGTCAACATTTTGAACAAACAAACTCGAAATCGGTATTGACGATTCCAATAGGTTCGCATGATGATTTTGGACTTGGACATATGCTCGGATCGGGTTTTGGATGACCGGGAGAGTTTCGACACCTAATGTCGAAAGTTGGTACTTTGAAGGTTTTGAAGTCATTTAAATTTGGTTTGGAGTAGGTTTTTGTGATGTCGAGGTCCGAATGATATTCCAAGATTCCGTATGGTGATTTAAGACTTGCCTGCAAAATTTGGTGTCATTCCGAGTAGTCTAATTATGATTCAGCGCGTTCGGAGCAATTTAGAAACTTGAAGTTCATATTTTGATTGAATTTGGTTTTATGGTGAGATTCTTAGTTCCGTTGTTGATTTCACGTTTTGAGAGTTTGATCAGGTCCATTTGATGTCATACTTGTTGGTGCCTTTGGACGGGGTCCCGAGTGGCTCGGGTGAGTTTCGGACCCCTCGGAGCAAAGCTTGAAAAACCAGAAATTCCTGTTCTGATTTACTTCTTCACGAACGCGGAAGGATACTCGTGTTCGTGATGAAGGAATTGGGGTTGTGGGACTTTATGCTACGCGTTCGCGATAGCTATTCCGCGTTCACGAAGGTCTGGGACCTGTGACCATTGCGTCGCGTGAGGCGACTCGCATTCGCGTAGAGTAGCTGGGCTGGGCTTGGGCCGTTGTTGTTCTTCGCGTTTGCGTAGAAGCCCGCGCATTCACGAAGGGTAGGCCAAGCCAGCTTTCACGTTCGCAATACCACTGTCGCGTTCGCGATGTGTTGTCTCCAGGGGCCAGGGCCGTTTGCCTTCGCGAACGCGAGGTCCCTTCCGCGTTCGCGAATAAGGAGGCAGCTGGGCAGTGAGTTTTTAAAACAGGAATTAGCCATTTTTGGGTTACTTTATTGCACTCTTGGGAGATTTGAGAGCTTTTAAGCAGGGGATATCGACCTAACTTTTGAAGGTAAGTAATTTCTACCTAATGTGAGTTTAACATAGATTTTAACATGAAAATTTGTGGAAATCATGGGTTTAGATGAAAAACCCAGGTTTTGTTCCTATGGTCAAAATACCTTTAGCTGCTTTCATTTATTAACTTAAATTTGTTTATCATTAAATCTTTTAAATTAAGCAAAGTTATTACTTGACAGACTCGTTAAAAATGGGAAATCACTAGGTTGTTCATTGTTGGCTTGTCTAGCAACGGTGCTGGACGCCATCACGGCCTGATATGAAATTGGGTCGTGAAAACACAGTATCAAAGCACTAGGTTCACGTATGTCTGACAAGTTATAGGCAGGCCTAATAGAGTCTTGTGGATCGGTGCGGAGATGTTCATACTTATATTTGGGAGGCTATAGGGTGTTAGGAAACTACTCTTTATTCATCTCCTATTGTGCAGTTGGTGGTGTACTAAGTTTCTTCCTCTTATTCTCTCACGGATGGTGAGAACGTGAGCGACGGACATTCCAGACCCGGGAGGGGCTTCTCCCCCTGTTGCTAGAGGCTGAGGAAGAGGCCGGGGGAGGGCATCGGCCCGAGGTAGGGGACGAGGATGTCCCATAGTTTCCTAGTTGCACCACCAGCGGATCCAGTGGAGGGTCCCATAGTTGAGGATTAGGGCGAGGTGCCTGCAGTAGAGCCAGCTCCGGTAGATTTCATGACAGCACTAGACTTCCAGGAGGCCATGCTACGGTATGTTACGGTTCATGGATTCTATGACCCAAACTGATTTATTTCCAGCAGACCCAGCCACATATTAGGCGGGAAGGGGAGCACAGACCCAACTGCTTAGGCTCCTGGGCGTGGAGCCGCTGTATATCATGCCCCAAGCACACTACCCGTGGGCGGAGCCCAGCCAGTTGCAGTAATTGTACCTGAGCCTAAACCAACTACGATCGGTGAGCCACAAGCTACTGGATAGATGGATCAGGCTTCACCCTCTGTCTTCGAGGATGAGGGACATGAGGACCCCCAAGACTTCATTGGCAGGTGCAAGGACAGACTGCACAACATGAGTATATTGGAGTCTCAGGGGGTGGATTTCACTACCTTTCAGCTGGAGGGCAAGGCCAGTAGGTGGTGGAAGTATTATCTTCTTGGCAGACCAACATGTTCTCCTCCCATGACTTGGAACCAGTTCACACTCCTATTTTTGGAAAGGAATATTCCACCATCTCAGAGGGAAGAGTTACGGTTCTAGTTTGAGCAGCTCCAGCAGGGTCAGATGTCTGTGAACGATTATGAGGCTAGATTCTTTAAGCTGTCTCGCCATGCACTTATGATACTTCCTACTGAGACGGAGGGAGTGCAAATGTTTGTTGCGGGGTTGCACTCAAGTATTCAGGCTAGTATGGCGCAGAAGGTGGAGATGAGGACTTCCTACCAGCTAGTATTGGAGATTGCTTGGAGGATTGAGGGTTATCGTCAAAGGGGTAGAGTGGAGATGCAGCAGGACAATAGGGTCCGTTACTCCGGAGAGTTCAGAGGTGCCCCGGCTGGGGGAAGAGGTCAATTAGGAAGGTTCAGCCCAGTAGGCCCCCATATCCAGCATCGCCGCCTCCGCAGGGTGCCACAACGCGACCCTCTTTTAGTGTTATGCCGAAGAGTTCTTACCACCTGCTAGCTATTCAGAGTTCTCCCAGTGGGTACTCAGGCCATTAGAATTCTTCCAGTGCCTATTTTAGTGCCATTCCAGAGAGTTCATACCGACCACCAGCCATTTAGGGTTCTTCCAGTAGGTATTTAGGCTACCAGGGTCAGACCTCAGGTCTAGCATATCACCGTACCGAGAGGTTGTTTTGAGTGCGGGGATCTTAGTCATATACAGAGATTTTGCCCCGGGTTTCAGGGCAAGGCAGTGCAGCAGGGCCAGTAGCCTATGATTACAGCACCAGCTTCTCGCCAGCCGTCCGGCGGCCCAGAGGCAGAGGGCATGTAGGTAGGGTCCGTCCTAGAGGAGGAGGCCAGCCAGGTGGTGCTCCAGCCAGGTTCTATGCTTTTCCGGCCAGACCATATGTAGTGGCCTCAGTTGTGGTGATCACATGTATTATTTCTGTCCGCGGTAGAGATGCTTCAATTCTATTTGATCTAGGGTCTACCTATTCGTATGTGTCATCCCTGTTTGCTCATTTTCTGGATATTCCTCGTGATTCCTTGGGTACTCCTGTTTATGTGTCCACTCCTGTGGGCGATTCTGTTGTTTGTGGATCGGATCTATTGGACCTGTGTGGTTACATTATGTGGATATGAGACTAGAGCGAATCTTCTATTGCTTGAAATAACCGACTTTGAGGTCATCCTGGGCATGGAATGGCTATCCCCATATCACGCCATCCTTGATTGCCATGCCAAGAGTTTTATCTTAGAAGATTCAAGAGTTTCCTAGATTGGAGTGGAAGGGTTCGTCTGTCAGTACATCTAGTCAGTTTATCTCTTTCATGAAGGCTCGACATATGATCGAGAAGGATTTTTTGGATTATCTAGCCTATGTTCGGGATACTACCGTAGAGTCTTCGGCGATTGATGCAGTACCAGTAGACCGAGAGTTCTCCGATTTGTTTCCTTCTGACCTTCCAAGCATGCCACCAGATCATGATATCGATTTCTGTATTGGCTTGGCTGCAGGTACCCAGCCTATATCTATCCCACTGTACCGTATGGCTCCGAACGAATTGAAGAAGTTGAAAGAACAACTTGAGGAGGTGCTAGCAAAGGTATTCGTCAGGCCGAGTGTATCACCTTGGGCTGCACCAGTATTATTTGTGAAGAAAAAAGATGAGACTATGCAGATGTGTATTGATTACCGCCAGTTGAACAAAGCCACCATTAAAAACAAGTACCCGTTACCACATATTGATGACTTGTTTGACTAGTTGCAGGGTGCTAGGATGTTCTCTAAGATCGACTTGAGATCAGGGTACCATCCGTTGAAGATTCGGGACTCAGATGTTCTGAAAACTGCTTTTGTACTAGATATGGCCATTATGAGTTTCTAGTGATGTCTTTCGGCTTGACTAATGCCCCAACGACATTTATGGATTTGATGAACAGGGTGTTCAGGCCTTAAATTGATTCGTTTGTTATTGTATTCATTCATGATATTTTGATTTGCTCTCATAGCATGGAGGAGCATGAGCAACATTTGATAGTGGTGTTTCAGACCTAGCTGGAACATAAACTATATGTTAAGTTCTCTAAGTGTGAGTTTTGGCTAGATTCTGTAGCATTCTTGGGTCATGTTGTATAAGGTAAGGGCATTAAGGTGGATCCCAAGAAGATTGAGGCAGTTCAGAGTTGGCCTCGTCCCATTTCGGCGACTGAGATCAGGAGCTTCTTGGGGTTAGCAGGTTATTACCGCCGGTTTGTGGAGGGCTTCTCATCTATTGCAACACCTTTGACTAGATTGACCGAGAAGGGTGCTCAGTTTTGTTGGTCCAATGAGTGTGAGGCGAGATTTCAGAAGCTCAAGACGGCTTTGACTACAACACCAGTCCTAGTGTCGCCTTCCGGTTCGGGGATGTACACTGTGTATTGTGATGCTCACGCGTTGGCTTGGGTTGTGTATTGATGCAGGATGGGCGAGTTATTGCATATGCTTCATGTCAGCTGAATCCCCATGAGAAGAATTATCCTGTGCACGATTTGGAGTTTGCCGTGATTGTTCATGCTCTTAAGATATGGGAAGCTTGGCATTCATTTCAGCAGAGGAGAGGCCACTAACTTCGGACATTCAGTCCTTGTCTAACAGACTTTTGAGGTTGGATATTTCAGAGCACAGTCGAGTTCTTGCATGCGTCGTTGCCCAGTCTTCACTATTGGAGCAAATCAAGGCTCGACTGTTTGATGATCTACACATGATCTTTCTCAGAGAGACGGTACTACAAGGTAGTGCCAAGGAGGTTTCTATTGGCAATGATGGTGTTCTGCGACTCTAGGGCCGTCTATGTGTTCCTAATGTCGATGGATTGAGGGAGAGGATCCTAGAAGAGGCACACAATTCTCGATATTCCATTCATCTAGGTTTTACGAAGATGTATTGTGACCTGAGGCAACATTATTGGTGGCGACGGATAAAAAAAGACATAGTTGAGTATGTAGCTAGATGCCTAAATTGCCAGCAGGTTAAGTATGAGCACTAGAGGCCAGGAGGCCTACTCCAGCAGATGACTATACCTAAGTGGAAGTGGGAGCGCATTACTATGGACTTCGTAGTTGGGTTGCCGCGGACCTTGCGGAAGTTTGATGCAGTTTGGGTCATTGTAGATAGATTGACCAAGTCGGCAAATTTCATTCCTGTAATGACTACATATACTTCTATGAGATTAGCCCAGATTTATATTCAGGAGATATTTCGACTGCATTGTGTTCCTGTTTCCATCATATCAGACAGAGGCCCTCAATTTACTTCACATTTCTGGAGAGCAGTACAGAGTGGTTTACTAAAAGCTGAGATTGCATTCATCTCCCTTGCTGCCGATTGGTCTCCTCTTATTTGTTTAATCCCCTCGGGAGTTGGGAATTTCAGGAGTTGATTATATGTTGATGACACAACCTTTATCTCGTGCAACCATGGTCTCCCCAGGATAATATTATAGCTCATATCGTCGTCTACTACTTCAAAAAGGGTCGTCTTCATACCCCTTCGGCATTCGTAAGCAACATAATCTCTCCTCTGGTTGTCACACTTACCAAATTGAACCCAACGAGGAGTATTCTGGCTGGAATGATACTTCTAGTCAGCTTGGCTTTCTCCAGCACTATCTATTGGATAATATTGGCCGAACTTCCTAGGTCCACCAAGACATGTTTAATTTTAAAATCTAAAACATTTAGAGAGAATACTAGGGAATCGTTGTGCGGTAGCAGTAATCCATCTGCGTCTTCCTCCATGAAAGTAATGTCATCCTCAGCGACTTCCCGGAGTCTCTTACTGTGGGTTACTGACACCTTCATCTTTTTTGCCACCGAAAATGTCACACCATTAATCTTGTTCCCCTGAAAATCATGTTGATCGTCAGACGAAGAGGATCTTCTCCTGCTTTCAAGGGTTCCGCATTATCACGATTGCGGCTGTAGTTATTTTGAGCCCGTTCGCTTAAGAATTCTCTAAAATGGCCATTTTTCAGCAATGTCACCACCTCCTCGTGCAAATGTCGGCAGTCCCCAGTCCGGTGGCTGTTGGTCCCATGGTATTCGTACCACAAATTAGGATCCCTTTGACTTGAATCATATCTCATTGGCTTCGGGAACCGTGCTTCCTTAATGTTCCTCATAGCCAATACTAGTTCCACTACACTGACATTGACATTGTATTCAGATAGACGGGGGTAGGAGGAATCTTGGGAACCCTATATCTTCTCGTCCTGCAATAATATACTATTCCAGATGCAATCAGTTCTCCTATTGATAGTGAATATATCTGCCAATTAGAAAACTTTGCCGTGTCCTTCGGCCCTTTCATAGGGCAAAAATCATCCTCTAGAAGACCGTTGATCTGTGTCGAAATCATCCTTCGATTTCTCCTTATTCTTCTCCCAGTCCCGACCTTTGGTCGATGCCGGGAAACCGAGATGGTCATCCTCAATTCTTATCTTCGACTCGTACCGGTTGTGAACATCCGCCCATGTTGTATCCTAGAACTCAAGCAAACTTTCTTTCAATTTTTGGGAAGAATCAGAACTTCTTAGATTCAACCCGTTAGTAAATGCTTCAGCCGCCCATTCGTCTTGTACAACCGGTAGTAACATCCTTTCTTTATGGAATCTGGTCACGAACTCCCGTAGTAATTCATACTCTCCTTGTGAAATCCTGAAGATGTTGGTCTTTGGGGCCTGTGCCTTCCTAGCCCCGGCATGAGCCTTGATAAAAGAATCTTCAAGAATCTCGAAGGAATCGAATGAGTGCTCGGATAAAAGCAAATACCAAGTCAGGGCCCCTTCGTGAGGGTCTCCCCGAATTTCTTCAGTAAGACTGACTCAATCTCGTGCGGAGCTAAATCGTTCCCCTTCATCACCGTTGTATAGGTTGTGGTGTGCTCCCGAGGATCCAAAGTCCCATCATACTTCGGCACATCTGGCATTTTGAACCGCTTCTTGGGATCAATTCTGGTGTCGCACTTGGATTGAAAGGCAACTAGGTGTATTTCTTTGAGTCCGGATCTTTCAATACTGGTGGTGCACCCAGAATTTGATCCATTTGGACGTTTATTTCCCTCATAAACCGCAACAATTTGGTTTTAAAGGGATCATTCTCATTGTTGTTACCGATCCGCTACCATTCCCCTCGACACTGTCGATGCCAACTTTGCCTCTTGGGATGTTGTTTGTCAACCCTCTACGTTGTTTGGTTTGCAGGAGCACTGGGAGGAACTGGACCTAGTCCATTCGTGTTGTTGGAAGCACCCGATAACACCTGCCTCAACTCCGTCATGACCTGATCCTATCGCGAGAGGTGGCCCATAATAGCCTTTTATTTCCCCCTCAAGATCCTTATTGTTTCAGTTACGTGCTCATCTTTAGCATCATTAGGAGTTGCCTCTTGAACATGTCATGGATATTGTCCGCCACGGACCGACGTGGCCTCATCCCCCTCATTGCGGGTATCACTAATCGAACCTTCGTGAAGAGGATGATTTCCTTGGGCTTCAACGTTGTGTGCAATGGTGACATCGTTATCTGTCATTTTTTATGATTTTTGCTAAGAACAAAGAATCGAACATGTAAGTAATAGATGCAAGGACCAATCTAATTACATAAGTGTCTAAGCCCCACGGTAGGCGCCAAATTGTTTACCCGTAAAATGGTATAGTTGAATTTATACGTGGTTTATAGACAAGTGAATCAATTTAATTCCAAATAATAAATAAATTAAACAAGAATGTAAGACTTAGCGTTGAAATCGAGATAAGAGAACATAAATCCTGCTTCCGGGAGCACAGCTTCCGGAGGCAGTAATAACAATATTAACAAGCAAGAAGATAAAATATTATTAATCTTTGAACAATATAAGCTTGTCAGAAATTTCGTGTCCCTTACAATGAAACTCACTATTTATAGTTGCTCTTAGGGAACAAGGTCTTAGGATCAAGCCCCTCTTAAATGACAATTATGTGGTCATTGAAGAATGTGTAACGACAGGCTATAAAGGCCATATTCTTTATACGGTCTACGTACTTCATTAATGCTATAAAGTATTTTCCGTTATATGTTACCGGGAGTAGTCAAGTAACTTGAAACATGATAGAATGACGGGCTCATCAGAGTTCCCTTGCACTTGACCTCACAAATTTCTCCATTAACAGCTTGTTTGGATGATTGTTAGCTATTGTATCGTATTGTATTGTTATCTAGAAATAATGTTTGTTTTGATTGTTTATTTAAAATTGATTGTATCGTATTGTTATCTATTGTTCCGGAACAATCAAAAGCCCCACTTTTTGAAACAACCGATTTGGTGTGGTGGGATTGTTTTGTATTTTCTTTTCCAATTATGTCCTTACTTATTACTCCATAATTCTATTTAATCCTTTATCTTTTTTTATTTTTAACTCCAAATCACTAACTTATTGACACACTTTATCGACGTCCATATTTTCCAGAGTTGGTTCGTGTCGTTCTTTTCATCAAAATCTCTGTTCGTTTCTTTATCTCTTTCCAACGTATTAGATACTAGTCTCCGGACACGTGCGTTGCACGTGTATTTCGAGTTAATTTTTATAAGATTTTGAATAATCACTTGAGATTATTGAAATATGTTTTTGAATAATAAATAAACCAAAGATCTTTTATAGCTGATGAAATTAAATAATTTATCATTAATATTTAATAAATTCAATAAATAATATAGGAATATGATTAACCTTCAATTAAGAAAATAAGAATAAAGGTTTAGAAGAAAAGAGAAAAGATAAATACATTACTTAGCTTAACAGAGGCGTCACATCATTTTTTCATAGATCAAGGCTGTATATATGTCCAAGACATTGAAGCGTTTAATACCAACACACTCTCAATAATCTTTGAAGTATAATTTCTCTATAAAAACTTTGTTTTGTCAAAGGGTGTTGTCAACATGATCAAACTTACAGGTTAATAGGAAATTATGGCTTTGGCTTCCTAGCTCGCAGCAGGCTTTGTATATTGTATTCCTTTGTGACCTTAGAATAGATGACACGCATCAATCGTATTACTCTTAATATAGTTAATGATAGGAATGTTACTTTTAACGAGAGTGAATGCAAAAAAATGTTGGCAAAGAAGCTTAATAGATACTGTGCAAACACCTTATGTGAAAAAAAAAAAATTTAATGCAAATACATGAAATCAAACACCAACCAAACCTAAAGCTTTGTACCTTCAAAAGAAATTACCATAGACATTACACTATTATTCGAAGAGCCCGACATTGCCATTAAACGTTAGACTATTATCTAAAGAGCTAGACAAGCAAAATTCATAATCACCAGAACACCCTATTGATGGAGTTGTTTAAAAAACTCAATCCTTTCACACTCTCACTAAAACAAATGCAACTACCTAATAAATTGAAATTTAAAAAGTACAGTTTATACTATATGAAATACTAATTTTATCTATTAGTTAATTCAAAATTGTTATTTTATAAGTTGTGTAAAAAAGAATGAGATAAATTATTTCATGTAAATATTCATTTAATTCAAATATTGATGAAATCACAACAACGAGATTTGATTATTTGAATTAGAGCCTATGAATTTCGTCTTTCATTATTATATTTTCTTTAATAAATGAAACAATATAAAAATATTTTCAAATAAAATTATGACTTTTAGATGTAATATGTGTATGCATAGTTTTACTGCATAGTGATTCTCTTAGTCTAATATTAAATGTATTTTTGTTTCTTTCTATCCCGTATTCTCTCCATAAAATTCTTCGTCCCCTAAATAATCTCTTATATCTCACAGAAAACTCGTTACTTCCCTTCAATTAATTTTCTTAATTATTTTTATTAGAACGTGTATTTATTTTTTTATACAAAAATATTTTTAACGTAATGTTTGATTGAAGGGTAAAGTGGTCACTTAGTTTCCAAAGGGTAAATTTGTAAATTAACTTCACCTAAAAGTCTTCATACTTATTATATAGTATGATTTATTTTTTTGCTAATGATAGTTAACTTTTTTCTTCAAGTTTTTGCTCTTGCTTCGAAGCTACATGATTGATGATAAATTAGTAGAAAGAGATTTCTTAAATTATTTTTATATGTAATTCTTGATAAATTTTATGTAAAATAATTGAGGATATTTTAGTAAACTTATCCGTTATAATACAGTACGATACAGTCAAACCAAACAATAAAAATCTATATTATATTAAAACGAGAGTAGTTTGCAATGTGGTTAAGCCAAGTGGCAAGCTAAAATGAAGCCACTTGAAAATTTTAAGACAACATAAAAAATTTAGATTATAAATAAAAACATATTTAAATGGAAGTAGTTGAATTAATCTTATACATAATCTAATAGATTTTAGACAAATCTAATCTATATATCTATATTTATATTTATATGTATATTGGTATCTATATCTATATCTATATTTTGTATTATATTGATCCACTCATAGATTTTTTTCGATATTAGCTAGAAATATGAAGGTGAAAATTAATTAAAAATTTATAATAGAAACACAATAAAAAATATAAAAAAACGTAAATGAAATAACATATGACTATTTACTTTGGAGTGGGATAAATATAAAATAAAGTGGTGTCTTAAGAATAAGACACATAGCAAAGTTAGACAAAATAAATCTATATTTTTGAAAGACTTAGGATAAAGTTAAAAGGATAAGAAAAAAAATATAATGTATTAATTTTGCATGACATTCGAAGATTTTGAAAATGTTCATTTTTAATTGGACTAATAAATGCCTAAGGTTATGAGATATTGTAAATCTTATTTAAAGCTACTTTACCGCTTTAATTTTAGGCATTTAAAAGGGTTATTTGTAAGAAATATATATTTTAAAGGGTAATATCGAAAGAATTTTTTTTGAAGCCTACGTGTTTTTTTCTAATTTGACATTGAATTTTTTTTAATATTGTTAACTTCTCGGAAAATCGAAAAATTTATAAACCAAATTCCAAGATAATACACACACACGCGCACGCGCGCGCGCTCACACACACTCTCTCTCTCTCACACACATATATATATATATATTAAGTCAAGTAACAAACTATTATAAAGCCACTTGAAAATTTAGGATAATATTAATACTAATACTTAATTAAAATTAAAATATAGTTTTTTCGAATCCGAATGAAAAGAAAGTGAATATTTTTGTAAAGATATTGTTTGCCCTATCTTAATTAATAAAATTTAATAAATAAATAAATTGAAAAATAAAAACAACGCCTCTATCTTAATTAATTATAAAGATAAGAATATAGATATTATAAAAAATATGATAAATTTAAACATTAATATGAACAATAGAATAAAAGAATAAAAGTATATAAAAAAATTTACTACAAGAAAAAACATATTTTTATTTATAATGTATTATAATGGAAGTAACAGACAAGAATATATGATAATTTTAAGTTATGGGTAATGCATTATGGACAAGAAATTATGGGTAATTTTAAGAGATTTGAGAAATTTCTGCTTTTTATAAACATTTATTTAATGATTATATATAACTTTTATCTGAAAGATTAATATTTTAAAGTTATTTGTACATAAATCAAATAACTCAAATTACATATTTGTGTACTAATGTTATTTAACAATAATAAAATATATAATTTATTTAAATATTATATTTATAATATAATACATTATGAAACGATGGGCAAGAACAATCCAAGCATAATGTAAGAAAAAATTACACTCCATATATCGAGAGATCTCTTTTTTTCATACTTTTCTAAACCCTCCTAAAACCTCCAATTCAGAGCCCCAACTCCCCTCCTCCACCTCCCGACGCCTCAGCTCCTTCGACCATTCCTGGCAAATTCTATCAGCAAACAAAGAAAGTGAATTTATGATAGTTAGTTATTCATTTTCTTTATTCCTTCCATTCAATGACAAGTAGTTGTATTCAGCACCCATTTTGATTCTTGTTCCTCACTTCAGTTATTACAACAGCATGGTTCTTGGGTTTTCTCTAGTTCTAAGAATAAATTAGGTGTTTCAATTTCATTAAAAAGTTTCCCTTTTCACAAATTACAACGAAGAATAGAAGAATTGGTTGAGATGTAAAATGGGTATAGAGAAAACAAATTACTTTTAATGATTTATTGGGTTGTTTGTAGTTTAGAGCTAACAATTGTATTATAGCATTAAGTAATGCTCAACTTTCATACCCGTATGCATATTTCTTGAAAACAATTTTTTTTTTCATAACAAATGCATATTTCTTAAGAAAAAAATCATTCTTTTTCATACCGATATGCATAATTCTTGAGAAAAGTCATTCATTTTTAACTCCTAAATGAGCCAAAGGACCTTTCTTTTGAACTCTTTGTCAATATTTAAAGCAAAGTGCCAATCTTCTGTCAGTTTTTCATCTACTGCTTACAAGTCTTTTGACCTCAAGACTTGCATTGTGTCACTTCAATCATGTGCAAGTGACAAGAACCTCACAGGAGGGAAACTAGTCCATTGCCACATGCTTAGATTTGGCCATTTAAATTCATCTCCACTGCCTACTACTAGCCTTATTAACATGTACGCGAAATGCAACTCGTTATCGTATGCGTTATCTGTGTTCTATGCTTCACCACTTGGTCATAATGTGTTTGCTTATAATGCTATTATAGCAGGGTTAATTGCCAATGACTTGCCTAAAAGAGCTTTTGAATTCTATTGCCAAATGAGGGTAGTTGGTGTCGTGCCTGATAAGTTCACTTTCCCTTGTGTGCTTAAGGCTTGTTGTAATGTAGTAGATGTGAAAAGGATTCATGGGTTAGTTTTTAAACTTGGGTTAGAAGTTGATTTGTTCATTGGCAGTGCTTTGTTGCATAGTTATTTGATGTATGGGATGGTAGATTTTGCGTTAGATGTGTTTGAGGAGTTGCCGGAGAGGGAAGATGTTGTGCTTTGGAATGCCATGATCAATGGCTATGCTCAAACGGGTGAGTTTGGTAGTGCTTTGATGGTTTTTAGGTGTATGATTGAGGATGGGGTTATTCCCAACAGGTTTACTATAACGGGTGTACTTTCTGCTCTAGCAAATTATGGGGAAGTTTATAATGGAAAGGTGATTCACGGGTTTGTGATAAAGAAGGGGTTTGATTTGGGTGTTGCCATTTCGAATGCACTAATTGACATGTATGGTAAATGTCGCTGTGTTACTGAACCTTTGGAGGTTTTCGAGACGATGGTGGAGAAGGATATATTTTCTTGGAACTCGGTAATTTGTGTGCATGAACAATGTGGTGATCACGATGGAACATTGAGGCTTTTCAAAAGGATGTTGTCTGCTGAAGTTCGTCCGGATTTGGTGACTGTCACTACCACTCTTCCTGCTTGTGCTCATTTAGCCGCATTAAGGCACGGTAGGGAGATTCACGCGTACATGATTGTTAATGGTGTGAGGAAAGATGCTGATTACAGAAAATACGATGATACTTACATTGATAATGCAATTTTGGACATGTATGCAAAATGTGGAAGCATGCGTGAAGCTCAACTGATCTTTGATATGATGAATTACAAAGATGTAGCATCATGGAATATTATGATTAAGGGGTATGGCATGCACGGATTTGGCATCAAGGCATTAGAATTGTTTTCTGATATGTGTAAGGCAGAATTGAGGCCTGATGATGTCACATTCGTTGGCGTGTTGTCGGCTTGTAGCCATTCTGGCCTAATAAAACAGGGGAAAGAATTTCTTGCACAAATGCAGTCGAAGTATGGCGTTGTGCCTTTTATTGAACATTACACCTCCGTGATTGACATGCTAGGTCGTGCCGGGCAGCTTGAAGCTGCTTATGAATTGTTATTAACAATGCCGATCAAGGCCAATTCTGTTGTATGGAGGGCATTCTTGGCTGCCTGCCGTCTCCACGGTAATTCTGATCTTGCTGAGGTTGCTGCAAAACAGGTAATTGACCTTGAACCAGAACATTGTGGAAGTTATGTCATATTATCGAATGTTTATGGACAGACTGGTCGCTATGAAGAGGTATTAGAGGTAAGAGACACAATGAGGCTACAAAATGTAAGGAAGACACCTGGTTGCAGCTGGATTGAACTTAATAATGGTGTCCATATCTTTATTACTGCTGATAAGTCTCATCCGGAAGGGAACCTTATTTATGCTGGATTGAATTCCTTAACTGCGCGATTGCGTGAACATGGTTATACACCAGAATCAGATGCCTTCGAGAGCAGTCCATGATGAGATTCTTGAAGTACTGACTGAAATGTGGTTTTTCTAAGATCTCCCTAGCCGGTGTGTAAGTTCTTTTTGCTGCTCATGGAAACCAATGTCTCCGTATGCTGATGCAGTGAAAGGAGCCCGAGTTATCTGTGTGCTTTTGCGAACAAACCTTCCGTCAAAAAGTATGTTTTCTTCACTTTTGGATCATTAGTTATAATGTTATTTTTTTCCAATGTGTGAATCCCATATGCACATTCTCTTTTCATATATGTCACCGAAAGAGTTGAAAATTTATAAACTGGGAAATATACTTAAGTGGGAGTTGAAACATTTTAGCGTTAGAACTTTCCTCTGAACATGCTTGCTTTTCCACCCCTGAGTTCATAACCTATATAATACTTCTGTATTTCCTTTGATGGTTCTGTGATTATGGAAATTGTGCAGAGGTTCAAATGGTTGCCAATTGATGCTCAAATAAATGAAGAGTTAATGTGCTATCCACGATTACATTTTCAGATGTGCTGGAGGCAAGAACCCAATGAAATTCTATTTAACATATTGCATCTTTACGATCGTCAAAGTTTCTTCAGTTTCGTTTTATTTGCTTTTCCATAATCCTTTGTATTATAACGTTGCACTTATTTGTGCATTCCCCATGTAGTACCTGAAAAAAATACTTTGGTTTGCAATTTGTGCAGGTTTTGAGTATGTAGTATGTCACAGCTCTAGCTTCGACATAGTCAAACATGCCTAGAAATGATGTGTCTCAAAAGTAGGTAGAATGCTCATCGAAAATAAATTATTATATTTTAGAAGAGGGAATAAAATGCTAGTCATTTTCCTCCTTGCCAACCAGGATGGGGGCAAAGTTGGAATTTCATTTTTTCTTCACTGTGAATTGCTGTGCCATTAGCTGTAAATGATGTACCTTTTTCTCAATAATTTCTAATTTATTTTTAACAATTTTGAGTAGTGCCATCCTCAGTCTGTTGGTCTTATTTAGTAGACTTCAAATTACGCCGCTGCCCT
Source organism: Nicotiana knightiana (assembly GCA_005239525.1). Lineage (NCBI taxonomy): Eukaryota > Viridiplantae > Streptophyta > Magnoliopsida > Solanales > Solanaceae > Nicotiana > Nicotiana knightiana. Next base: position 103,894 of record ML390667.1, read on the forward strand.
TGTTTGGAGTTATTCTGTGATTAAGGTTAAATTTGTCACTTTTTACTGGATTGTTGTTGTTTGTTGTCACTTCGTCACCAAAAAAATTGGCGGTGACCATCCAGCTTCTGCTTACTCAAATGAACTTTTCTCTCCTATGGATATTTTGGTAGCTTTTGAAAGTTTGGTGAGTAAAGAAAAAGGCGTGAAAGAGTAACTTCTAATATGGAGTAGTTTGGACGATTTGTGTTATGGTTCAATATCATGTACTATATCACTTTTGAGTAAATGGCAATTTTCATAAATAAATTGCAATTGAACGATTTATTTTGTTGCTAGACTTGTTTCTTCATTCATATTATCGCTCGAGAAAATTGATGTCTTGGTGCATTTGAATAGGATTCAATTGGATCGACGATGGTTATTGGTGAACTCCAAAAGCAGACCCTATACTCAAGAGTTAAGCTCAAAGCTCGCTCTTGCTGAGTGGAATTGCCGAATTTATGCAGTTTCTGAGGATAGGAACCAAATAACGACTCATAATCTTCTGCAACTTACATGGAAACGGCAGCATGAAAGTCCAGGTCTGGTTGTTTTATCAGTTGGTTGAGCTGCGAAATTCAAAAATCTGTCCATCATTACTGAAGAACATTTCTCTCCTATGCAAATCCTTGTTTCCAGTTTGCTATTGTAAAATGCTTCTCTCAAGAAGTTGAATAGACTCAACAATTGTGATGCCATATTCTGTCACTAATAATAGACTTTATCAGCATAGCTATAACGTACTGTTGATATTTCTTTAACAACTTGTATTGACATGTTGAAGGGCAGTCTTGTCGTAACCGGTAAAGTTATGGCGATGTAACCAGGAGGTCACGGGTTTGAGTAGTGAAAACAACCTCTTGCAGAAATACAGGATAAAACTGTGTATAATAGACCCTTGTGGTCTGGGCCCTTCTCGAACCCCGCGCATAGCGGGAGCTTAATGCACCTAGCTGCCCTCTTGTATGGACATATTCTATCTGCTAACTATAAATCATATGTACACCTTTATGATTAATGATATGAAATTGCCACTGGCTTACATACTCTTTCAATTAATAAATTAGTGTGGAAATGGATAATATGCCTTCTGATTTCTTCGGGTTTGTCTTGTTGTTGAATTTGGAAGAAATTCAAAAATAGCCAGATTTATAATTGGTCATTTAAAAATAATCACAATTTCAAAACTAATCGAAATTTAGCCACTTTTCATGTAAAGATAAATCTGAACGAAAACACTGTTCAAAATCCGAAAAATACTCCAGCATAATATACTGGAATTTCAGTATCTGGAGTTCTAGCCAAGTATACCGGAATATACTGGAGTTCCAACGAAGTATATCAGTCCAGCATAATATGCTGGAAGTTCATAGGCAGGTGCTCGAATCTCTAGTATATTATGCTGGAACTTTCCGCGTGTTGGAGTTCCAGCATAATATGCTGGAAGTTCATAGGCAGGTGCTCGAATCTCTAGTATATTATGCTGGAACTTTCCGCGTGTTGGAGTTCCAGCATAATATGCTGGAAGTTCATACACAGGTGCACCGAACTCCAGTGTATTATGTTGGACCGGTCTCTGTTGCAGCAAAATAATGGCTATTTTTCAATGACTTGGCAAACGCTGGCAATTTTTGAATGACCAGTCCGAAAACTGGCTAACCCGTGTTATGTTTACGTTGAATTTTATTCGAATGTTAATGTATTTTCCATAACTTTTCTTATTTTAATCTATTCTAAAATTTTAATTATATTTCAATAGTATTAAAAATAAAACATTTATTTTCTTGCGTAGCATCAAATATCCTGCCTTATGCTAGAAAATTTCTTTTTACGCCTATTGCCTTTTAAAACACTGATTAGAAGAGCAAAGTACAACATCCTTAATAACATAGATGGCGAAGTTCCTTTTGTAAGATTTACATATCAACGTGAAAATTCTTGAAATTATGACGTCAAAGTGCCGAAAAGCTAAAAACTGAAAAACAAATAAAAATGAAAGGAGTTCAACTTATATTTAAGTTATATCCACCAAAAGTGTAATAAACTTTTTACGCTATAAGTATAATATAATATGTTATAAAATGTCGTTTTATTATTTATGCTAGATTATCAATTAATGCAATCAAGAATTATTTACAATTATATTTGAAACGATGATAATATAAATATTTAGTCAATGTGTTAGTTTAGATTCTTAATTTATATACTTGGACAATATATTATTTTTTTAATATTTTAAGGTCACCCAATAACATTTATAAGTAAGAGTCTTTGGCGTAACTGATAAAGTTATTGCCGTTTGACCAGGAGGTCACGGGTCAAATCGTGAAAATAATTTCTTGCATATAAGATTGCGTACAATATATCTTATGGTCCGGTCCTTACCCGGATCCCGTGTGAACTCCAAAGGAAAAAGGAAGAGTCACGATTCCAACGGGCTAAAATACAAAAAAACAAGAGAGAAGCTCTCCAATTTTCATCTTCAACAATATCTATCAACTGATTCTTAACTACCGACCACCCATTTCCCAACACACACCCTCAAGAACTTTTACAAGAAATTCAGAAAAAGTGACAAAAAAAATGCCGACTCTGAATCTGTTTACGAATGTACCAGTAGATGCAGTGGTAGCTTCTGATATTCTCAAAGATGCTACTAAAGCTGTTGCCAAAATCATTGGCAAACCCGAGTCAGTTAAGTCCCTCAATTTTTTCCTATAGTTCTAGTGTTATATTTTCATTTTTCACATTGACTGTTACTTGCTTGATAAAATTCCCCTGACAAAAAGTTTATCAACTTCTTTTACTGGAGAGATGGCAAGATTGGTTTAGTGGTATTTGTAAGTTATCTGCACTTCTAATCGGTAGGTTAGGAATTCGAATCGTGAAGTTAAGTGAGATTGAAATGAGAATGGTTTAGTAGTAGGTCCAGAATTGGGGTCATGTCATGTAAAGGTTAACTGCGGTTTTTGAGTCATGTGGAGGTTAAGTGGGGAAAATATATCTTTTTGGATAATGGTGGTGTTTAGGTCAGCTTGCATGCAACTTGATTATCCCACAGGCATCTGCTACCTCCTGCCAGCTATTGAGTAACTCGCCTGCCAAGGCTTAGCAGATTGGAAGAATCACTTGGTGTTTTTTGCCCCCGCTAGAATTTTAACCTGAGACCTTATTGTTCTCTCACTTTATTGACATCTAGGCCACACCCTTAGTTGCTTAAACGGGAACATGCTTAGTAATGGGGTAAGAGGAAAAAAAGAAGAAAGAAATTTTACTTGGGTTTACACATTCTCTGTGTTTATGTTACATTCTGAATTTTGAAACTCCATTCCAAACCAGTGTAACGAAGCAAATGAAGAAGAGGCAATAGAACAATGCTAAAGCTAAGCTAACTTATCTCTACTTGTTTTTTTCGGCAGTATGTGATGATCTTGTTGAATGGAGGAGTTCCTATTGCATTTGCTGGCACTGAAGCTCCTGCTGCATACGGTGAATTAATCTCCATTGGGGGTCTTGGTCCTGGTGTGAATGGAAAACTCAGTTCAACCATTGCAGAGATTCTTCAGACAAAGCTGTCAATAGACAGCAACAGATTCTATATTAAGTTTTATGATTCTCCGGTAAGTCTTTACAAGAGGGAAATGATCTCTTTGTCTTCCCCCCTACTCCAACCCTTCCTTGGGCCACTACAGGAGACCGACAAGTTGGTCTAATTAGGTTATGTGTAATGCACTTTCCTTTGTCTTGAACAACTAAAGAACCATCTACTGCTTTCTATTATATGCCTGGACTTACAGTGAACCAATTCAATCAATTTGTGGTTTTTGCATGTATCGAGCATATTGTATGTTGTTTAAAAGTAAGGGTCACTCTGTAGATAAGTTGAATTGGCTGTAAAGTTTGTTAATTAGATGAAGTCTGTGGAGAAGAACTACATAAAGCTAACCATCTTGAAAACAACTTTCACATTATTGTTAGATGAGGTTGCATAGAACTTTTGAAGTGATGTCCTTCGTTGATTACTCTCAAACAGCATTAGTTTCCTAAGATACTGTTTCAACTGGAATTTGGTTGTTCACCATTTCTGCAGTCCTGCTCAGAACTGATTGCCGATTGGTTAAAATGTCCTGTTTTGGTTGCACCGATGTCCATATTGTCCTATTGGAATTGGCTCTATTTCGGTGGAATCTAATCATCCGAACATTGTTTATGCCTAAGACATTCTGCTTATACCAATGTCCATATTGTCCTATTGGAATTGGCTCTAAGACATTCTGCTTATACCTACTTTTTAGTAAGCATTGTTTTTGCTCAACCAGCACAAACTTGAGCTATTGCTGCATTTAGGTTGATTCTTGTGCTTAGATCTTGCATTTTCATTTCTTAGTTTCTTATATGTGACCTTTTGCACATCAATGTAAAGATTCTGTTAGTGCGATATCTGAACCAGAATTCCTTATCTTTGTGTGCAGCGCCAATTTTTTGGGTTCAATGGCTCAACTTTTTGATTGGACTGCTTAAGAATAGCTGCTCTGGAGAAGGCACTCACTGGTAGAAGCACATTTAAGCTGGCCTAAGGCTCCATCTGCACTCAACTGTGGCTGTTTCATGGAAGAAGAAAACCTTCCCGACATGTTCAATGGTTATACTTTTGTACTTGACTGTACAACTGGTCTCTATATTTTGTACTTGATTGTGGAATTCGTAGCGCTAAGAAATATAAAATTGTAATGCATATTTCAGCATTAACAATTGCCCAGCATAGGGATAATTTTCCAAATTTAGTTTCTGTTGTCTTCTTCAATAAATTGAAATATTTCTATTATATTTTTATACAAGTTAAAGAAGTACAAGCCTATGAGTTTATATTTGTTTCCCTTGACCGGAAAGTTAATCAAAAATAAGTTGAAGAAGAAAAAAGAGAAATCACCCGACATTTGGAGGCAACGGTGTTCAAAATGGGTTTAAACTTAGGCATTTAATAAGAGCCAGTAGACATTAAAATAAAAATTTGGGGTCAATTACTTGGTCCCCCTGACAGTCATTTTGAAGTAATTTCTTTTTATATGACATATTTGAAATGGCGGGAAACCAACTGCCAGTTCTTCTTGACTATTGGCTGCAACAGGAAAGTTCCTTTATAATTACTTCTTTTCTTTTGTTGCGCATTGCTCCCTTCTAGGAAGGATCAGACTGATAGTTTGCTGCAGCTAACTACCCATATTGAGCTCGTGACAGGCCATGCTTTCTGTCCGCATTCTATCAGATTAAAGAACTCTCCAGGTCAGTATATTGTAACAAAACAATAATAGCAATGCTACTCGAGTTTGATGCAACTCAGTCACGAGGATTCGATGATATCAGTGATAACCGTGTTGAAGGGCTTAAGTTCCATGGAATCTAATTTCTCATGGCCAGTCGTCAAAAAAAAAAAAAATCTCATCGCCAGCAGAATACTTTGAAGAACACAATAGTGGTGTAATGGTATTGTTTCATAGTACTACTCTTACGAGTAGAGACGGAGCTAGCATTTGAAGAACAAACCTTATTCACAAGAAAGAAAAGGAAGAAGTAGAAAAAAGACAAAAAGTAAGAGTGAAAAGAAAGAAAACAAGAGAGGAAAGAAAAAGTCAAAGTTGGTGGGCTGTAAAATGTGAAAGAAAGAATCGGCTCACGATGTCATTCTAACAAGAGGCGGATTTATAGGTAAAAATATGATGCACGTGAATCCATGGTCTCTCTGTCAAATTAAGTATTTTATGTACATATTTTTTAGAATTAGTCTAATATTATCTGATGGCGTCCATGCTCCAGAGAGGCTATATGGTGCCACTTGGTTGAATATTGAGTTATTTATCTAGAAGAGCAGGGATTAAATCCCACTTAAATACTTTTTTTCTCTCCTTTCTTTAGTGGTGCACTTATGTTATAAAATTCATAGATCCACCTCTGGCCCTACCGCATATTTACATTCGCTTAAACTTTTTCTAGCAGATGCTCTGCTCTGCCTATAAATAGGCATTACTTTCTTCAATTGTATATCATCCCTCACATTCTTCTTTCTCTCTCAATATCAATAAAACTATTCTCTGTGTGGTTGTGGATTTGGCAAAACTTGTCGAACCACGTAAATCTTGTCTTGTCTTGACTTGCGCAATTTATTATTTTTTCTTTTAAATATTTTCTCCTTCTATTATCCTCACAAGTTTCCCAACAACTGGTATCAGAAAGCAGATAGTGTAACTCTGGTAGAAAAATACGGTATTTGTGCAGTGTACTATTCACAAGAATAGTGCTATGCTATTGCTCATCAATACTATCACTATTCACAATAGTGAAAGTACTATTTATTAATTGTGACAATACTCTTCAACAATAGTGAGTGTTGTCTACCTTATACGGTTGGGACATTTTTCCTACACAAAGTACTATTCACAAAAAAAAAAAAAAAATTGTGAAGAAATAGCGTCGGAAGAAGGGAAGGTTAAGATTGACAAGTTCAATGGCAAAGATTTTGGATTTTGTAAAATGCAGATAGAAGATTATTTATACCAGAAAAAATTACACTTAATTGTGACGAGGTAAAACCAGAGAATATGGTCAAAGCAGATTGGAAATTTTTAGGTCGCCAAGCTCTTAGCGTGGTTCGTTTGACACTGACACGTGATTCACACCCAATTCGCACTTAACAATGAGTGAAAGAGGCCGTTGGAAGAATAGTACCCAACTACGAGTCGGGGTGATTTTCTCAGGGAGCTAAGTGTGGATGTTAGCGTGTACACTTGATGAGTGTAGCAGAAAAAGCTTAAATACGCTTCTAAACAAGATGATTTTGCAAATTACTTCTACAAACTATATTAACAATGATCAACTAGAGAAATGAAACTAGAGATTGATTAATTATTTTTGGTTGTTTTCAAATAGGTAAAAAGCCTAAGGATGTAACCTTCACCTATGTATTCGCCTAATGGGTTAATTACGTTAACACTTGGTTTAGTGATTAGGGTGTATTATATCTCTCAACTCTAAGTTACCCACTCAATACCTCTCGATCATAGAGTGATTTTGCCCAATTTAGCTTTCTCAAGCCCAAATTGGTATCAAGCAAAATAGTTGATATGAGCCCAAGTGAGATTTTTCCTATCTCTAGTTCAAACCTTTTAATTAGGCTAGTCAAAGCCTTAACTAGCCCAATTTCTCGTTAGCCAAGTTTTTCTAGACTAGCTCCTTCTTTCTCAAGTAAAGACCAATTCAAAAAGGCATGAATCAATATTTGCAACCATTAATTCTATAATTAAAGCATGAACAAGACTAAATAACAAACACCCAATCATAGACAAGTACTAGATTAATTATCCATAAAGTTTACACAGTAGGGTTGGGTCACAACCTTAGAAAATATCTATCTACTCATAATAGAAATGGAAGAAAATAAAGAAGAAACACTAATTAAATCCATAATACAAAATTGAAATGATATAATATGTTTTTAACCCAAATTGATCACAAATTACCAAAAGTGGTAAACTATAACGGCTACAGCTAAAAAACTACCAAGCTTGTCTTAAAAAGTGATTCCCAATATTTATAGTGGCCCAAAATTTGCTGACAAAAATGCCCTCCGAGAGGTCTTGGTACGCACTTTGCTCGAGTCTGCAGGTTGAGGGATTCTACAATCACAGAATTTGATATGCGGCTGCACTTCAGCTTCTACGACCGCACAATTCCATGTGCGGTCCGGACTTCTGGCAAGGCTTTACTCTTGGTCGTTTTGCAAACTCTCTAAACTTTTTAAATCTTGTCAGTGTGATCATGTTTTGTGGCCGCACAAATTGTGTGCGGTCCGCACTTTTCTTCATTCAACTTTTGAGCTTGAACAACAGATGTGCGGCCACAGAGAGAATTTTGCGGTCCCCGCTTTCTTCTGCTGCCGCAGAATTACTTTTGCGGGCCGCACTTTTGGCCTGCTGTACTCCTTCTTGCCTTATGAGCCAGAACACTCCTTTTTGAGTTAGATTTCTTCATTAGAGTCCAATTCTCCAATATTCTTGCAATTTGCACACTTTCATTAGTTTTGGAAACATAAATCAACACTTTCGGATTAAAACTAAAGCAAGAAGGTACTAGTAAGTGGTTAAAATCCACACTTATCAACTCCCCCAAACTTAAGTCTTTGCTTGTCCTCAAGCAAATATATTACTTCCTACCTCCTTAGAGTGAAATGTCATTTCAAAGAGTCAAAGGTAAGCCATTCATACTCATTTGGGACCAACAATTACCCACACTACTCATGCATTATCAACAAGGTGAAAAATCACATATTATTCACATATAGTTCTAATGTGACAACATTTGAGCTTCAAGAATTGACTTTACTCATCAAAGACTCTTGTTCTATCATGTATATCATGGTGGACTCCAAACTCTTCCTCCTCTACCTTCAATTTGCCAAGTTCACTTCAAAATTTAGCACTCAATCTTTAGATCAATGAAAGACTCACTCCTCTCTCACAAAAGAATGTCATAACTACGGTTTCAAGTACCATGTGATTGCCCCTCATGTAGATCACCACTAATGTAAGCTAACTCAGTTCAAAATCAAGTTGAACTTCCTTCGGGTTGTAATGAAGGCTTTTGGATTGGGTTAGGGGTACCATATGGGTAAGTGGTTACACCTTTCCTTAAGCACTCCACATTTTTATTTCTTGACTCATATTTACCAATTCTTAGAAGTATTCTCTTTTTTCTTAGGTGTTAGAAAGACTTGACATCACTCTTTCTTGTTCATTTCATTCTTTTTCCCCCTTGATGCTCATCCTAGGGATAATTACCTATTTGTGATTCCATCAACCCTTCTTTTTATTCTCTTTCTTGCATTTTTTTTTGTTTTTTTCTTTTCTTGCCTTCTCTTGTAATATAGTTCATTTCTTTTTTTTTTTCTTTTTGGTGCCTTGATACCTCTTTCAAATTCCTCAACTCTCCCTCCAAAATTAAGCCTTAGGCCACTTATTTCACAAGGGTGTTAAGGGAGGCCTGGGTGCCAAGAGAGGATCACGAAAAAATGGGTAAAGGCTTATAATATGCTTATCGAATGAGAAAGGGAAAAGGCTCAAAGGGGATTTCCTAGAGATTACAACACTGGTTGGCAACAGAAAGCTCAAACGGGCCAAGTAAAGCATATAATCTTTTCCCAAACCAAGAAAACTTAGGGTTTCGCCTTGAGGCACACTTGGGGAAAGTTCTAGACCATTGCACGGGTACTTGGACTAGCAACAAAAGATCATCTTACCCCTCACGCAACTAGACCATAAAATAGGATAGAGTCGAGAGCGTACAACAACCACAATCAAGTTAAAGATTACTATGGTCCAATAAACCACTCAATGATTACCTAAGTCTACTCAGGAGTCTCGAAGTCACTAACTAGAGTTATTTTCTTTCAAAAACCTTATTTCAAATCATAAGCACGTAATTATGTGTGTTGGTTCCAAAAAAAATGAATAACTCTTTTCCGAGAATGACTTGATTAGGCCTTTGATTCATTTCTATTACTATTATTATTACCTAAACACAAAAACGGACTCATTCCCTTAAGAAGGTTGTCACCCCATCCATCCTCGGGAAGAGTCATCCGGTTCACACGAAATTACCTTGGAAAGAACTGTGGCATTAAGAAAACCAAAGACTTATTATATATACTATTACAAAAAACATAGAAATAAACTAATAACGTAAAAAGAAGCTACTAACATAACAAAACGCAAAGTGGAAAATCAAAGAAGCTAATGAATGATAACTAACTAAAGATAGATAAATTAAAAATAAGAAAAGAAATAGAATCATCCAATTATTACAGTCCAAATGTATCCAAATCTGTCAATCAAATAGACTCCACCCCTCCCCCCCAAATAAAAGTAAAGCATTGTCCCTATTGCTTAACAAAATAAGAGTTAAAATAGAGAGGACAAAGAAAATTCCCTAAGCATCCTTGGACATCTCAGTGTCCCCAACAACATCATCTCCCGTTGGGTCATCCAACTATATCTCATCATCATCATATCTGGGAGTGGAAGGAGTTAGAAAACATCGCACGCGCTGCTTCAATAGTGTAGGTAGCAAGGCATTGCTCATCAGATTGGCTAGCTAGTAGTGCAGATGGATCTGGGCGGACTGGTCTGGGTCAAGTAACATGTGAAATGGAAAATTTCCAGCTGTTGCAAGTCGAGTCACCTCCTTCCTAAGCTTATCAACTGATCTCTTGTTAGCCTAGGACTTCCTCAGCTTCTTCACCTCCTTGATCAAGTCCTTAATAACTAACCCATGATGTACCAGAGTGTCCATGATCAACTTCTGGTTCTCCAGAATCTTGCGCAACTTCTCATCAAAATCAGTGGAGACCTGTGGTACCTGTGTAGATGATTGCGCTATAATAGTACTAGATATCTCAGATAACTTTGAAGTAGGTGTCTGCATCCAGTTGTTGAGACTTGCCAATGTTTGGAAGACTTGTAGAGCAGATAATGGAGTTGTAGGCATGGGCATCGACCTCAGATCTAGAGCAGGGGCTGCCATGGGGGTTGTGGTAGGACCTGAAGATGTTGGTGGAGGCATAGCAGCAACACTAGAAGAGGGCTCAACAATGGTAGATGGAATGTCAGCTGTCTCAGATGCTACCACTGCCGGCTCATCAGACTGGCCTGTGGTGGTAGAAGGTTGATCCCTCTTCTTTGGGTTGGTCGGATCCGTCAACGAGTATCAGTCAAACGGCTTTTCCGACTTCACCTTTGTATCATATGCTCTTGCCTCTACCTTTGCATTAGTAAGATATTCAGTGATAGTGTTGGGATAAGGGTAAGCCGTGTTGGTCTGTTTTGTTACCAATATGATGTTGGCAAACATCACGACACCCACATTGGTCTGGCTTTGGTCAAGTCTGTTACTCCCAAAATTCTGCCAACCATTTGCCTCAAAGCTCAATGTACTCTTTAGAATGGGTACCCCAGTAGTGATCCATGGTGGTGGTGGCCCCGATAGTGATAAGATCTCAGCTAGCCATGGTCGGACTTCTTCTTTCATGCACACTTCTCTAGGTACTCTTTTGGCTCTAAGTCCTCAAACCCCAAGTACTCATTTAGTGTGTGCTGATCAAACTTCACCTTGAGGTTGCGTACTTTGGTCAGCTTAATCCCCTTTCAAATGTGAGAAATGTTGGAGTAGAACTCGCAGACAAGGTGCTCCTTGGAATCTACCACTCTCTCAATGAACAACATCTAACCGTTCCTTACTCTAACTGTCTCAACACTGCAAGGTTGTATTTATCTAGATCCTTCAACAGAAACTGCCTCTCAAGGGTCAAGGATTTCGTGGGCCACCACATTCGGAAGTTAGTGAAGGAAGCCAAGCTAACAACTCTGTCCACCCGTATCTCCTTCTTCTTTGATCTATCCCTACTAGTGGATGTACCATCTCCCCCTCTATTATCCTCACGAACATCTTGAACAGTCTGTGCATTTTTCTTTGTAGCAGCTGCTGGCTCAGAAGTCTAGCTAGCACTTTTCGAACCTTAGGAAGTGATGTGAGATGAAGAGGCCTCATCCATGGGCTCAGATCGCCCTATGGCCTAGCTTGTGCAACTTACTGCTCCTCCAGAATAGACGAGGAGTTTCCCATAGAAGCTTCCCTAGACGGGATATAAGAGCTAGACTCAGAGAGGTTTGCACCCCTCCATCTGCCTGTTGTGGCCTTCTTCCTGATAGTTTTGGGCTGGCTAAGGGGCATGGTACCTCTACCTCGACCCCTAGATGAGCCACCTATGTCTTTTGTAGTTTCGCGGAGACCGCACGATCGAACCATTGTTTGTATCAAAACAAAGAGGATTCCTAGTTGCAAGTCATCATTCAACACATTAAAGACTTATGTAAGCAAGGGAGACCATTGTGGACACAGTAAATTTACTACGGAAACAACAGGTTGCATGAATTAGGAACTGCGGTCCGCATATTTTTTATGTGCGGCCGCAAAAAGGGAGTGCGGACCGCACAATTGCAAGTGCAGCCGCGCTTCTGACAAGAAACTACAAAGGCTCAGAAGCCTCTCCTATGAAGACAGTGCGAAGGCATTTCTACGGCCGCAGAATGCATCTACAGTTCGCATAATTAAGAGGTATTCCTTTGATAGATTACGAGGACTGAAGTGCAGCCTCTCTCAAATTTCTGCAATCCGCACAATTAAAGTGCGGCCGCAGAAGCACTTGCCTTCTCAAGTTTCCTAAAACACTTAAAATGCAGACCAGACAAATTGAAGTGCGGACGCAAATTTCAAATTTCATGAATATTCAGTCATATTTTCACTTACTTTTTCAATTACTTGTACAAATTGGTATGTCAACTTGGTATAAACATGAAATTTTACTAACCCAACCCATTAGAGCATCTATTATCAACTACCAGTACAGGTCTACCCCACATGGGCACATGGATGGATTCTAATAACAGATGTCCGAACAAGAAACTAAAATCTCAAAAATTAAACTAACACAAAGATTAACATGAAATGAAGCATACCAGATAGAGTGAGTGCACTGGGTGTGTAAGCACAAGTAGGTTCGTGTGGTGGACAGTGAAAGTCTCTCAGGAAAATTTGCAGAGTAACATTGATTGTGAGGGGTTTGAAAAGTGTAAAATGAACTCAAAAGTTCTATTTATACTAAGTGTCATTAGAGGTAAAAAAAATCGAGTGCGACCTCATAATTCCATGTGCGGTCCGCACTCTTTCACCTGTGCCTAACTTTTCTGAACCAAATGTGCAGTCCGCACATTTTTCGAATGCGGTTGCGGATTTTCACTTGCGGTCGCAGATTAGCCCCGCACTGACAGACTCAAACTTCAGAGAGTTTACATTTTCACACTTTGGCAAGCTTCAAATTGTCCAGTCCGCATGTGAAATGTGCGACCGCACAAGCACTTCTGCTGTGGAACATGAAAATCTGCGGTCCGCACAATTAAAGTGCGGTCCATAGTTCCTTCAACACTTATCCATTTTTAGTCCACCGCTCTTGCATGTAACACTCAATCCTGTAGTATACTTCAAATCAAGTTAGAACAACAATTGGCATCTAATCTACAAAAGAAAAAGGAAAAGAATACGGGGTGACTCCCAAGAAGCGCCTGATTTAACGTCGCGGCATGACATAATATCAAAGCATCCTCAAGTGAAGTAAATGACCGCCACCACGTGGCTATCTCCATTCTTGCCCAAGTAGTGCTTCACCTGGTGACCATTGACTCGGAATACTTCATTGTTTTTGTTATTCAAGTCTAATGCACCAAAATGTGTCACACCAACAATTTCAAATGGACCACTCCACTTGGATTTTAGCTCCCCAGGAAACATTCTCAACCTTGAGTTAAACAACAATACAAGATCTCTCACCTTGAACTCTTTGTTCCAAATGTATTTGTCATGAATATTTCATCTTTTCTTTGTACAAGGACGAATTCACATATGCATGGTAGCGGAACTCATCCAATTCATTCAAATGTGAACCCGCAAGTTAGCAGCTATATCCCAATCAATATTCAATTTCTTTAGAACCCACATTGCCTTGTGCTCTAGTTCCACCGGAAGATGACAAGCTTTCCCCAACACTAACCGGTATGGAGACATTCCGATAGGTGTTTTGCAAGCCGTCCGATAAGCCCGTATCGCATCATCAAGCATCTTAGACCAATCCGTCTGATTAACATTCACCGTTTTAGACAAAATACTCTTTATCTCCCTATTAGAGACTTCCACTTGCCCACTAGCTTGTGGATGATAGGGGGTCATGACCTTGTGAGTAACACCATACTTTCTATGTAAAGTGTCAGAAGTTTTATTGAAAAAGTGTGACCCAACATTGGTAATGATTGCACGTGGAGTACCAAATATTGTAAAAATATTCTTCTTCAAGAAAGCCACTACACTTCTCGCCTCATTATTGGGTAAGGCAAAAACCTCAATCTATTTGAACACATAATCCACCGCGACCAAGGTGTAGGTGTTTCCACAAGAGCTCATAAAAGGGACCATAAAGTCAATATCCCAAACATTGAAAATATTAATCTCCAAGATGGTTGTGAGAGGGATTTCATTTTTCTTTGAGATTCCACTGGCCCGTTGACATTCATCACATGTGTTTACAACATCACTAGCATCATTGTAAAGAGTAGGCCAATAGAAATCACAACTACGAACTTTGGCCGTCGTTCTTGCTCCCCCATGATGACCACTATATGGTGAGGAATGACAAGCCCCAAGAATATCGCCTTGCTCTTTCGATACACATCTTCTAATCACCCCATCCGTACAAATCCGAAAAAGTATGGTTCATCCCAATAATAATCTTGACAATTTTATTTTGAGCCTCTTCCTTTGGTTTGAATTGAACTCATCCGAAATGATTCCACTCACAAGAAAATTAGCCAAATCCGCGAACCATGGAACCTCTTTCATTGAAATTGCCAAAAGTTGATCATCAGGAATGTAGTCATTGATTTCAAGACCATCATGCAGCCTCCCCTCCTCCTCCAAACGAGACAAGTGGTCCGCCACTTGATTTTCACTACCTTTTCTGTCTTGGATATCAATATCAAATTCTTGTAACAAGAGTACCCGTCTCATAAATCGGGCTTTGGGATCCTTTTTTTCTCATAAGATAATGAAGCGCCGCATGGTCCGTGTGGACAATAACTTCGGTGCCCATCAAGTACGGGCGGAACTTCTTAATTACAAACACAATATCAAGGAGCTCTTAATTCATAACGGTATAATTGACTTGGCACTATTCATGGTCTTACTATCATAGTAGACTGGATGGAAAATTTTGTTGATACGTTGCCCCAATATAGCTTCAAGTGCTACGTCACTTTCATCACACATGAGTTCAAAAGGTCTAATTTGGAGCGGTAATGATAGGATTAGTTGTCAAATTGAGCTTCAATAGTTCAAAATCCCTCTCGCAATCTTCATTGAAATTGAACTTGGCATCCTTCTCGAGGAGCTTTCACAATGGGTTCACCACTTTAGAGAAATCTTTGATAAAGCACCGGTAAAAACCCGCATGGTCTAGGAAACTCCGCACACCCTTCACCGAAGTTGGGGGTGGAAGCTTAGAAATTACCTTAATCTTTGCCTCGTCAACTTCAATTCCATTCCTTGAGATTTTATGGATACCTTCCTCAACCATGAAATGGCATTTCTCCCAATTGAGTACCAAGTTGGTTTCTTCACATCTGGCCAACACTTTGTCCAAATTTTCAAGACAACCATCAAAAGAATCCCCAACCACCGAGTATTCATCCATGAAAACTTCAAGGTATTCCTCCACCATGTCCATAAAAATAGCCATCATACACCGTTGAAAAGTCGCCAATGCATTACACAAACCAAATGGCATCCTCTTGAAAACAAAAATACTATAAGGAAATGTAAAGGTTATTTTCTCTTGATCTTCCGGAGCAATGAGAATTTGGTTATAGCCCGAGTACCCATCAAGAAAGAAATAGAAAGCACGACCGACCAATCTATCGAGCATTTGATTTAAGAAAGGAAGTGGTGATCCTTTCTTGTAACTTTGTTGAGCTTACGATAATGCATACAAACCCTCCAACTGGTCACTGTTCTTGTTGGAAACAATTCGTTCTTATCATTGGTGACCCTCGTCATGCCCCCTTCTCTAGGACACATTGAATCAGAGAGGTCCATGCACTATCGAAGATGGGGTAGACAACCCCGACATCCAAATACTTGATAATCTCCTTCTTGAATACTTCTTTCATAGCCTCATTGAGTCTTTTTTGATGTTCAATGGACAGTTTAGCACCATCTTCCAACTTGATCTTATGCATGCAAAAGGCGGGGCTTATACCCTCGACCTGAATATCCGCCAAATCCACCCAATAGCCTTCTTCCTCTTTTGTAACACCACTAATGTGGAATCAACCTGCATGTTAGTCAAACAAGAGGAAAGAATAATCGGTAATGTAGAACAAGGGCCAAGGAATTCATATCGAAGGTGTGGAGGCAATGACTTCAACTCCAAATTAGGTGGCTCTTCAATACAATGCTTTGTAGGAGGAGTCTTCCTATTTTCAATATCCAAAGATAATTTCCGGGGTGCATAGTTGTACGACCCCATTCCTTGCAAAGAGTTCACATATTTCATGAAACCATCCATCTCGCCATCATTAAAACTGAGCAAATGACCTCCAACATATCACCAACATTGATAGTAGCACTTGTATCATCAATAAAAACATCGGTCACTAAGTTTACAAAAGAAAAAACCTCATTGCTATTTGGTTGCCGCATGGACTTACACACATGGAATACCACCTTTTCATCACCAACCTGGAAAGTGAGTTCTCTGGCTTCTACATCACAAAGAACCTTACCCATACCAAGGAAAGGTCTCCCAAGAATGATCGGCACTTCATAATCACCTTCACAATCTAGAATGACAAAGCCCCCGGAAGAATGAATTTATCAACCCGGACCAAAACATCGTCAATCACACCCAACGGTCTCTTTATGGTACGATCGTCCATTTAAAACCTCCTAGAAGTGGGTTTCTGTTTCCCAATCCCAAAGTCTTGAAAATCGAATAGGGTATCAAATTTATACTTTCCCAAAGATCACAAAGAGCCTTAGCAAACTCGGCACTCCCAATTGTACAAGGAATCGTGAAAGAACTGGGATCTCCAACTTAGGAGCCATTGAATGAACAATTTCACTCACTTGATGAGTGACTTTGATAGTCTCAAAATTCATCGACCGCTTCTTTGTCACAAGATCTTTCATAAACTTTGCACAATCGTGCATTTGTTCCAGGACTTCTACCAATGTCATATTGTTTGGAAGACTCTTCATCATTTGAATGAATTTCTTGAATTGATTTTCATCATTTTTCTTGGAAAGTCTTTGAGGTATGGAGGTGGAGGCTTAGGCAATGGTGCCTTTTCCTTTTTCACTACTGGTTCCGGTATGTCAATGATGTGTTCCCTAGACGAGTTCACCTCCTCTTGAGTCTCTTTCACACTATCATCAATATTAATCTGCACTTCCTCATTTTGCTTGAAAACATTATTTGAGATCTCTTCTTCTTGCATCACTTGGTCATCATCGACAAGTCACCTTTCACTTGAGGTGGGTGCATTCCCGCCTCTTCCACTTCTTGTGATAACTGCCATAGCATGCCCCGTATTGTTACCACCCTGGTTCACAACCACGTCACTTGGTAGTGCACCCTTAGGACGAGAATTTATAGCTTTAGAGATTAGACCCATTTGAACTTCTAGATTTCGGATTGATGTGTTGTGTGAGTCACGTTGGGCATCCGAATCGGCACTCTTTTCCATAATTTGCTTGAACATGTTCTCAATACGTCCTATCTCATTGTTTGAATAACTTGAACCATGGGAAGGATAAGGAGGTGGGTTTCTCAGTTGTTGATACATTGGGGACCTTTGAAAACCCGACCCCCGGTTGCCTTGATTGTTTCCCCAACCACCTTGATTGTTGCCTTCCCAATTTCCTTGGTTGTTTCCACTCCAATTTCCTTGATTGTTGTTATTATGCCAATTATATGGTTATTTTGTGGTCTCCATTGTTGTTTATTTGGGCCTTGGAAGTTGTTTCATTGCCCTTGAAAATTGTTCACATATTATACTTCTTGCTCATTATAAGAATCATTTTGATCAGAACCGCCATCATCTTACACATAGTTCTCCACTCAGTTTTGCATTTGTGGATCCTTGGTCATCATCTTGTTCAACAAACCATTAAGTCCCTGCATAACATGAACTTGCTTAGGAGCTTGCACTTGATTGTGTTGGGTCTTACTTGGTACATTATATCGCTTCTACTCATACTACACTTCTACCATTATTGTGTAAATTTTGGCAGAGGAGCATAGCTTGGGCTGCAGGAAGACTTGGGAGAGTACTACATTCTCGTCCTCATGCCTTGAAATCGTCTTTCCATCATTTTTTACCGCTTAATTGTATCAAACTGTACTGCATTCTTTTCAAACTAATTATTTAGTACTCCTTAGATATCATGTACTAGGTGACACTAGTCTTGGTAGGTATTTATGTCAGTTATTTTGTTTATTATATTATAGGAGATTTTTATCTCTATTTATATTACATTGGTGTTTAATGCCTAGTTTTATTCCTTAAATTCATTTAAGTACTGGCTTGCCTAGCAAGCGTGATAGGCGCCATCACGATCCCGTGGATAAAGTTTTTGGGTCGTGACCATTGCAAGATAAACTCAATGTTTTCACACATAAAGGTATAAAAGAAGATTTACCTATCAAAGTGAATTCTAAATGTAGCTTAGATGTTAAGCAATGGAATCTCAACATTTGAAAAATTCTTGCGGTGTAGTAACAAGTTCTCTCTGAGAGAAAGTAATTAGTTTTCTTTTTCATTTTTGCTAAATGAATTTTGTTTATTGTACTTCTCAAGAAACTACCAATACAACCAAGAACAAAATCTTAATCGATTATTTGTAATACCAATTGTTTTTATAATTTCTATAATTTTAACAAAAAAGTCTAAAGTTTGTTAATTATTTTTTCTCGATTGCGTTATGAAAAATTCACAATACTATTCCGAGATACGTGAAAGAAAAGGTTTTTATATCAACCCGATGTCCCTTTCTTTTATATTTATCATCTAGCTAAAAATAGAATAAAGGATGTAATATTATGTTGTTCTATCCATTTTTTTTGTTATTCATTACATAACAATAAATTTTATTATCTTCATCTCCATGAGTTCTTTTTTAAAATATATGTAAGAATATATATGAAACTATTAGAAGATATATAGTATTCTCCTTTTCATACTATGTTATCTGACATGAAGAACAAAAGAAAAACTTTGGACAATGAGACTTTATTATATAAAGTATGAAAAAGGTCCAAAAATATCCTTAAACTATTGGAAATAGCTCACTTATGTCCTCTGTTTGCAAACTGTGCCTACAATATCCTCCACGTTAATTTTCTAGGCCAAAAATGCCTCCAATCTATCACCTCTCACATAAGCCTGGTCACGTGGAAAATATAACCCGATAACCCATTAACCATAAAAAAATCCGATACCCATATCAATATAGGATTAAAAAAGGTTCAGTCCCGTAAAAAACTCCAATACCCCAGTTTAAACCTAGTTCTTCTCAAGAGAGGCGATTTGAGACTTGAGTGAATGATACAATCAAGCAAGGGTTAAAAACACAAATTGAAGATCATCTGAAGCTATTTAGGTAATTTCTCATTCCATTTAAAGGGTCTCTGACTCGGACAAAGGGATTAGTCAATTATTTTTATAATTTTCTAGGGTTTTGTCATGTACTGGTATTTCTGATTCTGAAGCTTAGTGTATAGTGTTTGCATGTGTGTCCGGTACTCTTTTTGTTTGATATTTTTGTTGTTTTCTTATGTGGTGTCAATTTTTTCCCTAGGTCTACATCGGTTTTGGTTGCAAATGTCCTTTTCCCATATTTTATCGTGGTGTGGTAGGGTTGGGTTGTTGAAATCAACAGAACCATGTGCTTTATCTCTTAAAGATTGTGCTTTTTGCTTTTCATTGTATTATATGGAGTAATTTATTATTGTAGGGTTTGGTTGTTGAAATCGACAGAAACATGTGCTTTATTTCTTAAAGAGAGTGCTTTATTCTTTCCACTATATTATATGTAGTAATTTATTGTATGTTAATATTTAATCGTCAAAGCTGTTAAATTATTGATATGGCCCCTCTATGTTTTCTTCTGTGTGTATATTATATATATTCCAATATGGGGGACTATGAAGAGCTTATTTCACGTCAATATCAGTGTGAATTAGGTACTTATTGTGAATCTGATAGTGATAAAAGTTCATATTATACATAAGATGCTAGTCACTATGATTCTGAAGAATTAGAGTTGCTTAGGATGAAAAAGGGTAAACAAGTCAATGATAAGCTTACTCACTACAAATAGCTTGATAAGTCTATGACATTTAAGGATTATGATGAGGCCAGAAAAGTCATGAACTTCTATGCTATTGCAAATTCCAAACCTCTAAAGCTTTAATAAGTGATAAAACAAGAGTAAGGTATAGATGTATAGTAGTCTGCCCTTTTGTATGCCTCATATCTGAAGATAAGAAGGGTCCTAGCTTTAAGATAAGAACATTAAAGACAAAACACAATTATGAAGATGCATTTGAGAATTCTAGAGCCAAAAGTTGGAACAGGTTCGTAGTGTCATTTGGATGTGTGCAAGTTTTCAGGTCATTCAGACGAGGTTTGGTTAGTTTCGGCATCATTGGTGATTTTCGGAAGCTTGAAGATCCTTAGGCTTGAATCATGGGTTGATTTGGTGTCTCGATGTTATTTTGGGTGTTCCAAGGGTTCGACTAAGTCCGGGTGATCATTTATGACTTGTGGGTACCATTAGTTGAGGTCTCGAGGGCCTCACGATGAGTTAAGATGGTTAACAGAGGAATTTTTTGTCACGCCCCGAAATCCCCCCATCAGGACGTGATGGCGTCTAACGTTGAGCCCGCTAGACAAGCCAACGTATATAGCTAAACTAGCATAAAGATATCAACTTTCCAGAATAAGCTAAGACGCTTCGAAATCACATCAAGGAATAAATACAGTTTAAGCTAAGTAAATACAATCACAATATAACGAACGCAAAAATTTCCCAAAACCTGGAGTCACAAACTCACGAACTGTCTAAGAGTTCTAAATACAAGTCCGAAAGGAAATACATGTCTGCCTTTGAAACTAAAGGAAAAACAAGACAAAATCGAAGACAAGGGGATAGAAGAGACTCCAAGGCCTGCAAACGCCAGCGGGTATACCTTGAAGCCTCTATGATGAGCTGGAAGACACTCCCACTAATGATGTCCTCCGGGCCCGGCTGCGTGATCTGCACAACATAAAGAAGTGCAAGTGTAGCATCAGTACAACTGGCCCCATGTACTGAGTAAGTGCCGAGCCTAACCTCGGCGAAGTAGTGACGAGGCTAAGACACGACAACAAAATGTACCTGTGCAGTTCAATAATATAGCAGAAACTAAACAAGAATACAATTACGGGGAGAACATGCTGGGGTAAGAGGTAGCAAATACTGAAATGACAGAAACGAAAACAACAGTCTGAAATATCTGAAAATAATAACGGAAAATGATAAAACGGATTAAACAGTGAAAGATGCGGCACGACATGTCCCCTCGTGCATAATAATAATATAAAACATGGCATGGAATGTCCCCTCGTGCATAATCAATATAAACATGGAACATAATGTTCCCTCGTGCATAATAATAATATAAAACATGGCACGGGATGTCCCCTCGTGCATAATCAATATAAACATGGCACGGAATGTCCCCTCGTGCATAATAATAATATAAAACATGGCAAGGAATGTACCCTCGTGCATAATCAATATAAACATGGCACGGAATGTCCCCTCGTGCATAATAATAATATAAAACATGGCAAGGAATGTACCCTCGTGCATAATCAATATAAACATGGCACGGAATGTCCCCTCGTGCATAATAATAATATAAAACATGGAACAAAATGTCCCCTCGTGCATAACAATAATATAAAACATGGCACGGAATGTCCCCTCGTGCATAATCAATATAAACATGGCACGGCATCACCCTTCGTGCTTTAACACTCTTCCTCACCCAAACAACAATCACAAACAAGGGCAAGGAAATAGACAGAGTGAAAATATAAATCCCGACAAGGGAACATCAATTAAACAATTAAATCCCGGCAAGGGAACTATACAATGATGACCCGGCAAGGGTATATTTCAATAACTCTTTCTCTTTCTTTCACTTTCATTTCCATGATTTATTCTATTACTTGAGCCAATGCTCCAAGGGATGTAATTATCTCATATATCTTCATAATTCATTTCACAAGTTGAGCCAATGCTCCAAAGATGTTTAAAGAATACAATTCCCTTCACATATTCTTCACAACATATAGAATTCATCAATTAAGCATGGGAATTACCACAAAATCAGAATATTCACAATATAAGGCCTCACGGTCGTGCTAGACACCAATGTATAGATACTCGTCACCATGCCTATACATCGTACTCTACAATTAGCAAGTAGAAATCAAGACTCAACTCCTATTCCCTCAAGCTAAGGTTAGACCGAACACTTACCTCGGGTCNTACTTTCAAATTGATCAAAATTCGACCCCGGGCCCGCTTGGTCCAAACACGAGGCTCAGACCAAAACCATGTCAGCCATTCACCCACGAGCCCGAATATATAATTTGTTTTCAAATTCGACCCCAAAACGAGGTCTAAATCAAGAAAATTCAAAAGGGCCTAACTCTACCCAAATTCCCAATTTTCTACTCTAATTTGCATGTTTTAGGCTTAGGAATTCATTAGATATAGATGAAAAATGAAGGAAACGAGTTAAAATTTACTAACCCAAGAAGTTTTGNGAGGTCTAAATCAAGAAGATTCAAAAGGGCCTAACTTTAGCCAAATTCCAAATTTTCTACTCTAATTTGCATGTTTTAGGCTTAGGAATTCATTAAATATAGATGAAAAATGAAAAAAAACGAGTTAAAATTTACTAACCCAAGAAGTTTTGGTGAAGGAAGGCTTCAATGGACGCCTAAGGGCCTTGGAGAAGAAGAAGTTCGTTATTTTCTAAGTGAATCCCGTAGCTACTGGTTGTGGAAATATTTATATACCACTGGGCAAAATTGCCCTTCGCGATCGCAGAAGCAGAGTCGCGTTCGCGAAGGGTAGACTGGTCAGACCATCACGATCGCGGAAGGGAAGACGTGATCACGAAGAGTAAAGAAAACTGGGGTCCAGAAGTTGACTTATGCGAACGCGTGGGACATCACACGAACGCGATGAAGGAGACCGGTAAGGCTACACGATCGCGGTCAACTGTACGCGAACACGAAGAGGAAAAGAGGGCTAAGCCCTCAGGGTCAAATAACCGTACTCAATCGTGAGGAAATGGACGCGAACGCGATGAAGGAAAGCTTAAAGCTTCGCGAACGTGGAAGAGGCTTCACGATCGCGGAGAACAAATAAACCTGCAACAGCTGAAGAAAAAAACCAGAAATTTTCCTAAGTTTAAAAATCACTCCGAGACACCTCCGAAACACTCCCGAGCCCTCGGGGCTCCTAAAAATTCACGTGCACTGACTCAACAACATCCTACAAACTTAACCGTGCGATCAAATCGCCAATATAACATCATATACATCGAATTAAACCTCAAAATCCATGAATTCTATCAAATTTCATAAAACATCAAATTTTCCATTTTTAAGTCCGAAACACGTCAAACAACGTCCAATTTCAACCAAACTTCACAAAAAAATCTCAAACCACGTATAAGACCTATACCGGGCGCTGGAACCAAAATATGGGCCCGATACCAACATATTCTAGCAAATTTTTCATTTCACTTTTCTTTATAAATTTCAAAAAAATAATTTTTCTCAAAAAATCATTTCTCAGGCTTGGGACTCGGAATTCGATTCCGAGCATACGCCCAAGTCCCATATTTTCCTACGGACCCTCCGGTACCGTCAAATCACGGGTCCGGGTCTGTTTACCCAAAATGTTAACCGAAGTTAAATTTATTCATTTTA
This sequence comes from Nicotiana knightiana, assembly GCA_005239525.1. Lineage (NCBI taxonomy): Eukaryota > Viridiplantae > Streptophyta > Magnoliopsida > Solanales > Solanaceae > Nicotiana > Nicotiana knightiana. The sequence goes on from ML390667.1 coordinate 127,623, forward strand.
ATATCAAATCTTAGCATATTTCACAGAATTTCATATTTAAGCTATCCGGCTACGCGCTCGGACTGTGCACACAAATTGAGGCAATTATAAGCATTTCAAGGCCTCAAAAGTACGGGATGGGTAATAACATAGGTGATGACCCTTTGGGTCGTCACATTTTTGGCTTTAGAGGGTTGCTGGTGTGATCTGGTCTGGCTGAGGCTTCATCACAGTTGCGGAAGGTCACCGCACCTACGAGCCCGCAGGTGCGGTTGGTTGAGCGCAGAAGTGGAAAATGGACTTTTAAGAAAGGACCGCAGGTGCGCGCCTGGACCGCAAGTGCAGGTCTGCAGGTGCGAGAAATGTTCCGCAGGTGGGGTGGTCACTGGGAAGAAAGTATTAAAGGATGCCTTTGCGAGTTTTCTTATATTTCACCCTTTTTTAAGACGAGTTTGGAGCTTTTTGACGGATTTTGAAGAGGGATTCAAGGGAAACCCATTTAGGAAACGTTTTTGAACTTAATACTCGATTCTATGTTGGTATTTGACTGATTAGTCACGAAATATTTGGGATTTAATGGTGTAATTGGGGAATTAGGGCCTGTAATTGGAGACCTTTAATTGGGGATTTGAGGGGTCATTTGATGTTCTTGGTATGTATAGACTTGCGGGAGGATGAGGATTCTTGTGATGTGATTTTATCGAATTCTAAGACGTGGGCTCGGGTTTGGCCAATTTTGGGATTTTTGGGTGAATTTGATAATTTTCGAGTGGGTTTCGTTCCTTGGTATATATTAATCATATAAATATGATTTTGGGTAGATTTGGAACAATCGGAGGCTGAGTCTTGAGGGCTCGGATTTTAGTTGGTTTTGAAGTAAGTAACGCTTCCAAACTTGGTTCTGAGGGTTCAAAACCCCGAACTATATGCTATATGATTATAATTTAGGTGACGCACATGCCAAGTGACGGGCGTGCGGGCATACATCGAGTGATTTGTGGCCTGGCTCATCCCATGGCACCGTCTAGTAGCTATTTTGGATTGATATCCACACTTTTATTGATGTGGTTAATGTGCACATGCTAGAAATCATGCTAAGTCAAATGCTAAGGCTTCATGCCAAAAATGTTGAGACCCGAGTGGTCGTATATTGATGTCTCCTTATGTGTTTATTTGATTTTGTATACTCAGTCCTGTCATAGCATATCATGTCATGCCTCAGTCTCGAAAATTGTTGATTTTATATATTTATCATTGTTTCAGGCTAGTTCATGCATCTGTGAGCCCATGTGAGCAAAATTGGAGAGTAATGACTGAGTGAGGCCGAGATACTGTTATTGAGAAAGTTATGAGATCGGACTGTACATCGCAGCGATACTCTGATCATGCCTTCATTGGCTTGATATAGCGCTTGGGCCAATAGAAGCCCCTCCAGAGTCTTTACACCCCCAGTGAGCACATTGATATTGAGGGATGGATCTTCCCTGGACATGGATCTTGTCCGAAGTTGATGATATGTGAGGGATGGATCGTCCCTAGACATGGATCTTGTCCGAGTGTTGTATTCCGGAGATGGATCTTCTCCGTGGGATCTGGATTGGCCTTTTCCTCAGTACTGAGTGACTACGGTCACCGGTGTTTATGCATATTCCGGGACGGATTTTCCCTGGGCCTGAGAGCCATATATAGTACTGAGTGGATTTCTATGTGAGAGCTGTGAGCACTATGTGCATTTCCACACTATTGATACATTTGCATGTAGAGTACTGAGATATACCGGGGTTGCTTATCATATCAGTCATATTCTATTTTCATTATCTGTTGAAGCTGTGAGCATGCCTAAATTCTGTGTACTGTTTTCATTACAATTATTGAGGTTTAGTCTGTCACTACCTCTTAGCCCATAGTTTAGGTTCGTTACTTCTGAGTTGGTGCACTGACGTTACCCCCTGCACCTTGTGTGCAGATCCAGGTACAGCGGGACCCGATAGTGGTTGCTGAGCTGCAGTCAAAGTTCCATGGGAGGCATCAAGGTAGCAGTTGGCGATTGCAGCCTCGATTATCTCCTTCTCTATCCATTTGTCATATTTACTTATTTCAGACAACTCTATGTTAGCTCTGTATTTTGATATTTTGATGTAGTAGCTCATGACTCGGTGACACTTGATCTGGGTTCAGATTTTATTTAATTTATGTTATCAGTGATTTTAAACCTTTAAATGCTTTTATAAAAACAAGACTCTTGCTGTAACTATAATGATTTTTCCTGAAAATAACTTTTAGCGATGAAATGTGTGGCTTGCCTGATTTCACGATAGGTGCCATCACGATTGGGTATTTGGGTTGTGACAAGTTAGTATCAAAGCCCTAGGTTATGTAGGTCTCACCTGTCATGAGAAGGTGCCATGAAGATGTATCAGGATCTGAGATAGAATTATTGGTGGAGGCGGATGATGAAGGATGTTGTTGAGTTTGTAGCTCGGTGTCTCAACTATCAGCATGTCAAGTATGAGCACCAGAGACCAGGGGGATTGCATCAGACATTGGATATTCCGGAGTGGAAGTGGGAGAGGATCACCATGGACTTTGTAGTTGGAATCCCACGGACTTCGAGGAGTTTCAATGCTATATGGGTCATTGTGGATCGGTTGACCAAGTCCGCACACTTCATTCTTGTTGGTACTACTTATTCTTCGGAGCGATTAGCTAAGATTTATACCAGGGAGATTGTCCGGTTGCATGGTGTTCCGGTTTCTATCATTTCTGACAGAGATACTCAGTTCACATCTCAGTTTTGGAGAGCCGTGCAGAGAGAGTTGGGTACTCAGGTCGAGTTGAGCACGACATTTCATCCTCAGATGGACGGGCAGTCAGAGCGCACTATTTAGATTCTGGAGGACATGTTGCATGCTTTGTCATTGATTTCGGGGGTTCAGGGGACCAGTTTCTATAACTCATGGAGTTTGCATATAATAATAGCTATCAATCGAGTATCCATATGGCTCCGTACGAGGCTGTATATGGTAGGAGGTGTAGATCTCTGGTTGGTAGGTTCGAGCCGGGTGAGGCTAGGCTATTGGGAACAGACTTGGTATAGGGTGCATTGGATAAGGTGAAGTTGATTCAGGAGCGGCTTCGCACGATGCAGTCTAGGCAGAAGAGTTATGCAGACTGGAAGGTCCAGGATGTGTCTTTCATGGTTGCGGAGAAGATGCTACTGAAGGTGTCACCCATGAAGGGTGTTATGCGGTTCGGGAAGAGGGGCAAGTTGAGTCCCCGGTTCATTGGGCCTTTTGAGGTGCGTTAGAGGGTTGGATAGGTGGCTTATAAACTTGCTTTGCTACCCAGCTTATCGAGCGTTCATCCGGTGTTTCATGTTTTCATGCTTCGTAAGTATATTGGTGACCCGTCTCATGTTTTGGACTCCAGCATAGTTCATCTTGAGGGTGATATGTCATATGAGGTAGAGACGGTGGCTATTTTGGGTCGACATGTCAGAAGGTTGAGGTCTAAGGATATAGCTTCAGTAAAGGTGCAGTGGAGAGGGCAACCGGTGGAGGAGTCCACCTGGGAGACTGAGTGGGAGATGCGGAGCAGATATCCTCACTTATTTGAGACTCCAGGTATGTTTCTAGACCCATTCGAGGACAAACGTTTGTTTAAGAGAGGGGGAATGTAACGACCTGGCCGGTCGTTCAACGAGTTAAGCCCCGTTTTCCCTGTTTATGCTTTTTCATGTGTTGCTTAGCCTATTTATTATGTGTTGGGTCGGTTGGTTCGGGTCCGGAGTGGTCGTGGTGAGAAATTAGACACTTAGTCTCTTACGTTGGCCTTATGGTTGGAAAAGTTAACTGGGAGTTGATTATTAGGTAAACAACCTCGGAATGTGGATTTTATGGCTCGGATAGCTTTGTTAGGTGATTTGTGACTTAAGAGTGTGTTCGGAATGTGGTTTCGAGGTCCGGAGTAGAATTAGGCTTGAATTGGTGAAATTGAGTTTTTGGCAATTTTTGGTCGGCAGTGGAAAATTAGCTATTGGGGTCGGAATGGAATTCCAGAAGTTGGAACAAGTTCTTAGTGTCATTTTGGATGTGTGTGCAAGTTTTTAGGTCATTTGGATGAGGTTTGGTTAGTTTCGGCATCGTTGGTGATTTTCGGAAGTTTGAAGATCCGTAGGCTTGAATCATGGGTTGATTTGGTGTCTTGATGTTATTTTGGGTGTTTCGAGGATGCGACTAAGTTTGAGGGCCTCGGGATGAGTTCGGATGGTTAACGGAGGAGTTTTTGGCCTTAGAGGGTTGCTGGTGTGATCTGTTTAGTGATTTCCGCAGATGCGGTCATTGCAGGTGCAAATTGAGCATCGCAGGTGCGGAGGTTGTCTGGCTGAGGCTTCATTGCAAATGCGGAAGGTCACCGCACCTGCGAGCCCGCAGGTGCGGTTGGTTGAGTGCAGAAGCAGAAAATGGACTTTTAAGTAAGGACCGCAGGTGCGAGTCCTCAGGTGCGAGAAATGTTCTGCAGGTGCAGTGGTCACTGGGCAGAGAGTATAAAAGGACGCCTTTGCAAATTTTCTTATATTTCACCATTTTTTAAGACGGGTTTGGAGCTTTTTGAGGGATTCAAGGGAAACACATTGAGGTAACGTTTTTGAACCTAATACTCGATTCTATGTTGGTATTTGACTGATTAATAACGAAATTTGTGGGATTTAATGGTGTAATTGGGGAATTAGGGCCTGTAATTGGAGACCTTTAATTGGGGATTTGAGGAGTCATTTGAGGTCCGATTTTGATGTTCTTGGTATGTATAGACTCGTATATTGCTGTCTCCTTATGTGTTTATTTGATATTGTATACTCAGTCCTGTCATAGCATATCATTTCATGCCTCAGTCTTGGAAATTGTTGATATTATATATTTATCATTGTTTCGGGCTAGTTCATGCATCTGTGAGCCCATGTGAGCGAGACTGGAGAGTAATGACTGAGTGAGGCCGAGATCCTGTTATTGAGACAGTTATGAGATTGGACGGCACACCGCATCGATACTCTGATCATGCCTTCGTTTGCTTGATATAGCGCTTGGGCCAATAGGAGCCCCTCCGGAGTCTTTACACCCCTAGTGACCGCATTGATATTGAGGGATGGATCTTTCCTGGACATGGATCTTGTCCGAAGTTGATGATATGTGAGGGATGGATCATCCCTGGACATGGATCTTGTCCGACTATTGTATTCCGGAGATGAATCTTCTCCGTGGGGGCTCAATTGTCCTTTTCCTCAGTACTGAGTGACTACTGTCACCGGTTGTAATGATCCGACTGGTCGTTTTTCATTATCGGACCCCGTTCCCCTAAAATGAAACTTCCCATAGCGGCTTATTATGATTTATGACTTGCGGGGACTGGTGGTTCGGGATTCAGAAGTGTTTAGAGTGCTATAGGAACACTTGGTTCCTTAAGGTTGGCCTTTAAGGCCAAGTTTGACTTCAGTCATTATTTTTAGTAAATGACCTCAAAATCGAGTTTCGACGGTTCCGGTAGCCACGTATGATGATTTCGGACTTGGGCGTATGTTCGGAATGGGTTTCTGATGACCTGGGAGAGTTTCGGCGCCCAATATTGAAATAAGAAGTTCCTATTGTGGTTTGGAGCGTGTTTTTGTGTTATCGAGGTCTGAATGGAATTCCAAACCGGGAATAGTTCCATTATGTCATTTATGACTTGCCTGCAAAATTTGGTGTAATTCCGAGTAGTATAGGTCGGTTCGGCGCGTTGTTAGCGAAGTCAAGAAAACTTAAAGTTCCCAAGTTTGGTTCTAGGGGGTTTTGAGGTGTGATTTTGAGTTTTAGCGTTGTTTTGGGTGTTCCGAAGGCTCGAGCGAGTCCGTATTATGATTTGGGACTTGTTGGTATATTTTGACGGGGGCTCGGTTGGGCCCAGGTGCCTCCCGGACACCACACGAGGCCAAAAACCGGCTGGTAGCTGCTGGTGCACCTGTTTTGGTGTGACCGCAGGTGCGGTTGCCCAGTCGCAGGTGCGGGACCGCTCCTTGGTCCCAGCCTTGCAGGTGCGACCCCCAGTGGGCAGGCCATTTCTCGCAGGTGCAGACAAAGTTCCGCAGGAGCAGAGCTGCAAGTGCAGTCTCCACTCCGCAGGTGCGAGCCTTGGCTCGCAGGTGCGAGATTGCATGTACTGTCCTCGAGCCGCAGGTGTGGAAACACTGTTCAGACAGTGTGTTTTTATACACGAGATTTAATTCATTTTCCTTATCTTCTTCTTCTTCTTCTTCCTTGGGGCGATTTCCACCATTCTAGAAGGGAAAACGACCTAGTTATTGAAGGTAAGTAAATTCTTCTCCAATATTAACTTCATACATGGATTACAAGCTAAGTTAACTACCTAAATTTGTGAAAAATCAAGAATTGGGTAGTAACCTAGGGTTTTCGATAATTTGAGAATTTACCCGTAAATTAGGTATGAAATCAAGTAGAAATCATGTATTAATGGTCCTTAGGCTATGGGTGAGTATTCCCTTCGAGAATTTTTGGAATCCGAGCATGCGGGCCAGCGGTTGGACTTTAGAATTTCTTCAAGAATGGTGAATTTGGCTAAGTAATAGGAGAGTTTCATGCTTTGAGTATAAATTAATGTATTTGTATAACATTTGGCTAGTTTCGAGTCCTCAGGTGTAGAGTTCGGAGTTTTGGGCGCGTTCTTGGTCCGGGGAGTAGATTCTACTCGAGGTGAGTCTCCTTTATAACCTTGTAAGGGGGAACCATCCCCCTAGGTGATTTAAATGCTATATGTTATAATTGTGGGGGCTACGTACGTACAAAGTGATGAGAGTCCGTACATAGCGACTATTACTATTATGTCCGGGTAGTTAGGCCCACATCATGCCTTGTGTTTTACTTGATATGAACTATATGCTTAATGAATTAACGTTACATGTTGCTTATTTCCCCGAAGTTATGGACTTTGAGAAAAACTTGTAAGAAATTGTTCACTGAAAAGTACTTTCTTTTAAAAGGAATAAGGTCTGTGCATGAGTGTGACTTCCCCCACTCTTATGGGAACGGTTTGTACGCCACGGAGGATTGAGAGATGCACTTTTGGTACGGGCCGTTCGATCCTCGACAGTGCATAGATGTGAGTACTTGTGTAGAGGTGCACTTATGGTTCGGGCCGTTCGACACTCGGCAATGCACAAACATGACTATCTTATGACTCCGGCCGATTGTCCTTACCCTGCATGCGTATGATTTAATTGTTACTAAATTCATGGATATTAATTTGACAAATATTTGGGGGAAAAGTGAAGTGGTAATTGTTTTATTCATTCCAATACTTTTCTTGGATTTCAGTACCTTACATATATATTTGTTGATTCACTTCCTTTATATGCTTACCATTTCTATTATATTATGTTAAAATTATTCTGTTGGACCTTAGTGAATGTCATGTCGACCTCTCGTCACTACCTCTTCGAGGTTAGGCGGGATACTCACTGGGTACATATATATATTTATGTACTCATGCTACACTTTTGTACTTAAATGTACAGGTTCTGAGACTGGTGCATCTGGTTGTCGGACCGGTGCTTGACTTGACATTAAACGGACCTGACTTCACGATGAGCTGCTTTTCTCCTGGCGATCTCTAGCAGCACCATGGGGTTTTCTTTTGCTTATTTTCCTTCTATTTCTTTCAGACAATGGGACTGTATATTATATCTTTTGTATATTCTGTTAGTATGCCCGTAGGACTTGTGACACTAGTTACTGGCACATACGTGTTAGTTGTTTTGGACTTCGGGTTTGTATATATAGTGGCTCATGCCTCTCCATTACTGTTTTGATTTAAAACTTGCCATTTATCCTTGTCGAATCATGTTTTAAGTTTTTAAACTGAGTATATGTTGAAATGTTTAATATAATAAGAAGGAACCTTTAGTAAATTGAGTGTCAGCTTGCCTGACCCCGCTGTTGGGCGCCATCACGACCTAAGTTAGGTTTTTGGGTCGTGACAACATGGTATCAGAGTACTAGGTTCACGTAAGTTTCACGAGTCATGGGCAAACCCAGTAGAGTCTTGCAGATCGGTACAGAGACGTCTGTACTTATATTGAGGAGGCTATAGGGTGTTTGGAAACCTCTCTTTGTTATTATTATATCGTGCAGACGATGATTTAATAAATTCATTCTTCCATTCTCTCACAGATGGTGAGGACGCGTGCATCTGATGTTCCAAACCCGGGAAGGGCCACTACCTGGGAGGGCACCGACCCATGGTAGGGGACGAGGGCATCCCAAAGCTATTACGGTCCCGCCACCAGAGGAACCTATTATATAGGAGCAGGACGAGGTGCCTCTAGCAGATCCTGCACCAGTAGACTTCATGACAGCGCCCGGCTTCCAGGCAGTCATGGGCCGTATGATGAGATTTATGGACACTATGTCTCAGGATGGTTTATTTCCAGCAGATCCTTCCACTTCTCAGGTGGGAAGGGGAGTCCAGACCCCTACTGCCCAGGTTGTAGAATAGATAACATCATTACATCATACCCCGGGTACATTGCCTGTGGTGTGGGGTCCAGCCTGTTACAGCAGCACCTGAGCCCAGACCAGCTGCGGACGGCGATCCGCAGAAGTTATTGGATAGATGGAGCCGATTGCACACTCCAGTATTTGGGGGTGATCAAGGCGAGGACGCCCAGGATTTTGTGGTTAGGTGCAGGGACAAACTGCACAACATGAGGATACTAGAGTTCCATGGAGTGGATTTCACTACCTTCCAGTTGGAGGGCAGAGCTCGTAGGTGGTTGAAGTCCTATATTCTCTGTAGGGCAGTAGTTTCTCCTCCTGTCACTTGGGAGCAGTTCATCAGATGTTTCTGGATAGATATATTCCACCCTCTGAGAGGGAAGAGCTGCGATATCAGTTTGAGCGGCTAGAGCAGGGGAAAATGTCAGTGAAAGATTATGAGGCCAGATTTTCAGAGTTGTCTCGCCATGAACTCATGATACTACCTACTGATGCAGAGAGGGTGCGGAAATTTGTGGCTTGGTTGCACCCAGGTATTAGGGCCACCATGGCCCGAGAGGTGGACATGGGTACTCCTTATCAGCTCGTGGTAGAGATTGCTCACAGGATCGAGGGGTATTGGTCGAGGAGCAGGGAGCAGGGGCAGCATGATAAGAGGGATAGATTCTCTAGAGATTTCAGAGGTGCCCCGGCTAGGGGCAGGGGTCAGTATAGCAATGGTCAGCCCAGCAAGCCTTTATATTCAGCACCTCCACCACCTCCCCGAGGTGTTCCAGCGAGGCCTCATTTCAGCTCCGTGCCTGAGCGTTCCTACCATCCTCCAGCCATTCAGAGTTCACACAGTGGTTATCCTAGTCATTCGAAATCCTCCAACCCTTACCTCAGTGCTATGCCAGAGGGCTCTCATAGCCCTCCGGCCATTCAGGGTTCTTCTTCGGGGCAGCAGACTATGGTACCTGGGAGTTGTTACGAGTGTGGAGAGCCAGTTCATAAGAGGAGGTAGTGTCCCAGGTTTTGGGGCAAGGCCATACAACAGAGTTATCAGCCGATGGGTCCGGCACCAGCAGTCTGGCCTCCTAGAGGTGGAGGACAGGTCCACAGGGGTCGTCCTAGAGGTGGAGGCCAGTTAGGGGGAGGTCAGCCAGCTCCTTTTCATTCTGGCGAGGCTCAGTTTTTCGGTGCTCCAGCTAGATTCTATGCTATCCCGGCCAGATCAGATACAGTGGCCTCAAACGCCGTGATCACAGGTATTATTACAGTATGTGGTAGAGAGGCATCAATGTTATTTGATCCAGAATCTACTTATTCCTATGTTTCGGTCTTATTTTCTCATTTTAGGGATGTCGCTCGCGAGTCCTTGGGTTCCCCTATTTATTTGTCCACTCCCGTGGGCGATTCTGTGGTTGTAGACCAGATTTGTCGGTCCTGTGTGATTTCGTTTTATGGGTTCGAGACTTGGGCAGATCTATTATTGCTCGACATGGTTGATTTCGAGATTATTTTAGGCATGGAATGGCTATCTCCTTATCACGCTGTGCTAGATTTCCATGCCAAGATAGTTACTTTAGCCATGCCCGAGTCACCTAGGCTGGAGTGGATAGGTTCCTTAGTTAGTACAACCAGCCAGGTTATTTCATTCTTGAAGGCTCGACATATGGTCGAGAAGGGTTGTCTGGCCTATTTTGCTTATGTGCGGGACACCACCTTCGAGTCTCCGACGATTGATTCAGTGCCAGTTGTTCAAGAGTTTGCTGATGTATTTCCTTCGGATCTTCCGGGCATGCCTCCAGATCGTGATATTTATTTCTGCATTGATTTAGCTCCAGGAACCCAGCCTATATCTATTCCTCCGTACCGTATGGATCCGAAGGAGCAACTTGAGGAGTTGTTATCTAAGGGGTTCATCAGGCCGAGTGTATCGATGTGGGGTGCTCCAGTTCTATTTGTGAAGAAGAAGGACGGGTCTATGCAGATGTGTATTGATTAGCGCCAGTTGAACAAGGTCACTATTAAGAACAAGTATCCTTTGCCGTGCATCGATCATTTGTTTGACCAGTTGCAGGGTACCCGTGTGTTTTCTAAGATTGATTTGAGATCGGGGTATCATCAGTTAAGGATTTAGGATTCAGATGTTCCAAAGACTGCTTTCTGTACGAGATATGGCCATTATGAGTTCCTGGTGATGTCCTTTGGTTCGACTAATGCCCCATCAGCATTCATGGACTTGATAAATAGGGTTTTCAGGCCGTATATTTATTCCTTTGTCATTGTCTTCATTGATGACATTTTGATTTATTCACGTAGTCTGGGGGAGCACGAGTAGCATTTGAAAGTTGTGATCCAGACTTTGCGAGAACAGAAGCTATATGCTAAGTTCTCCAAATGCGAGTTCTGGTTGGATTCCGTGGCATTCTTAGGGCATGTGGTATCCCGAGAGGGTATCAAGGTTGATCCTTAGAAGATCGAGGCAGTTTAGAGTTGGTCGCGTCCTACTTCAGCTACAGAGATCAAGAGCTTTTTGGGCCTAGCAGGCTATTATTGCCGATTTATGGAGGGGTTCTCTTCTATTGCAACTCCATTGACTAGATTGACTTAGAAGTATGCCCCATTCCGATGGTCTGACGAGTGTGAGGCGAGATTTCAGAAGCTCTTCAGCATTGACCTCAGCACCAGTTCTAGTATTGCCTTCCGGTTCTGGGATGTATATAGTATATTGCGACGCTTCACGCATTGGCTTGGGGTGTGTATTAATGCATGATGGGAGATTTATTGCTTATGCTTTGCGCCAGCTGAAGGTTCATGAGAAGAATTACCCTGTGCATGATTTGGAGTTGGCGGCGATTGTTCATGCTCTTAAGATTTGGAGGCACTACTTGTATGGAGTGTACTGTGAGGTTTATACAGATCACCGTTGCTTGTAGCACTTGTTCAAGCAGAAGGATCTTAATTTGAGGCAGTGCAGATGGCTTTAGTTGTTGAATGATTATGATATTACCATTCTTTATCACCCGGGCAAGGCAAATGTGGTAGCAGATGCTTTGAGCAGGAAGGCAGAGAGTATGGGTAGCTTGGCTTATATTGCAGCAGAGGAGAGACCTCTAGCCTTGGACATTCAGTCCTTGGCTAATCTCCTGGTGAGATTAGACCTTTCAGAGCCTCGTCAAGTTCTTGCACATATGGTTTCTCAGTCTTCGTTATTGGGGGGAGATTAAGGCTCGACAGTTCTATGATCCGTGCTTAGCAGAGCTTCGAGACACAGTGGTTCAGGGTAGGGCCAAGGAGGTTACTATTGGAGAGGATGGTGTTCTGAGACTTCAGGGCCGCTTGTGTGTTCCTAATATTGATGGTCTGAGGGAGAGGATTCTAGAGGAAGCACATAGTTCTAGGTATTATGTTCATCCTGGTGCTACAAAGATATATCATGACTTGAAGCAACATTTCTGGTGGAGGCGGATGAAGAAGGACATTGTGGAGTATGTGACTAGGTGTCTTAATTGCTAGCAGGTGAAGTATGAGCACCAGAGGACAGGAGGCCTATTTCAGCAGATGCCCATTCGTGAGTGGAAACGGTAGCGCATCACTATGGGCTTCGTAGTAGGGTTGCCTCGGACCTTGCGGAAGGTTGACGTGGTTTGGGTCATTGTGGATAGATTGACCAAATTGGCGCATTTCATTCCAGTAGCTACTACTTATACTTCTGAGAGGTTGGCCTAGATCTACATTCGCGAGATAGTCCGGTTGCATGGTGTGCCAGTGCCCGTTATATCAGATCGAGGTCCTCAGTTCACCTCGCACTTCTGGAGAGCATTGCATAGTGAGATGGGTACCTAGATAGATCTCAGCACGACATTTCACCCTCAGACTGATGGTCAGTCGGAGTATACAATTCATATATTGGAGGACATGCTCAGGGCATGTGTGATTGACTTTGGAGGTCAGTGGGACCAGTTCTTGCCTTTGGCCGAGTTTTCTTACAATAATAGTTATCAGTCCAGCATCGAGATGGCACCATTTGAGGCTTTGTATGGCCGGCGATGTCGTTCTCCTATCGGATGGTTTGAGCCTGGCGAGGCTAAGTTATATGGTACCGACCTGGTGAGGGATGCTCTGGAGAAAGTGAAGTTTATTCAGGAGAGGCTCCGCACAGCATAATCCAGACAGAAGAGTTACTCGGATCAGAGGGTGCGTGATGTATCATTTGTGGAGGGAGATGGGGTCCGGTTTAAAGTCTCTCCTATGAAAGGTATTCTGAGGTTTGGGAAGAAGGGAAAGTTGAGCCCGAGGTTTATAGGTCCTTTCGAGGTGTTGAAGCGAGTTGGGGAGGTTGCTTATGAGCTGGGATTGCCTCCCAGTTTATCAGGAGTTCATCCAGTTTTTCATGTATCCATGCTCCGGAGGTACCATGCCGACATCTCTCACATGGTTGATTTCAGCACTATTCAGTTAGATGAGAGGTTGGGCTACGAGGAGGAGACAATTGCTATAATTTATAGACAAGACCGCCAGTTGAGGTCCAAGAGAGTTTCTGCCGTAAAGGTCCAATGGAAGGGCCAACCAGTTGAGGAGGCGACCTAGGAGTTCGAGGAGGACATGTGGAGCAGATATCCACACTTATTCAGCACTTTAGGTATGATTCTAGACCTGTTCGAGGACGAACGTTTGTTTAAGAGGTGGAGAATGTAACGACCTGGCCGGTCATTTTGCATTATCGGACCCCGTTCCTCTAAAATGAAACTTCCCATAGCAGCTTATTATGATTTATGACTTGCGGGGACTAGTGGTTCGGGATTCGGAAGTGTTTAGTGTGCTATAGGAACACTTTGTTCCTTAAGGTTGGCCTTTAAGGCCAAGTTTGACTTCGGTCAACATTTTTAGTAAACAACCTCAGAATCGAGTTTCGACGGTTCCGGTATCCTTGTATGATGATTTTGGACTTGGGCGTATGTTCGGTATGGGTTTCTGATGACCGGGGAGCGTTTCAGCGCCCAATATTGAAATAAAAAGTTCCTTAAGTTTCTATTGTTGTTTGGGACGTGTTTTTGTGTTATCGAGGTTTCGTTATGTCATTTATGACTTGCCTGCAAAATTTGGTGTCATTCCGAGTAGTATAGGTCGGTTCGGCGTGTTGTTAGCGAAGTCAAGAAAACTTAAAGTTCCTACGTTTGGTTCTACGGGGTTTTGAGGTGTGATTTTGAGTTTTAGCGTTGTTTTGGGTTTTCTGAAGGCTCGAGCGAGTCCGTGTTATGATTTGGGACTTGTTGGTATATTTGGACGGGGGCGCGGATGGGCCCGGGTGCCTCCCGGACACCACACGAGGCCAAAAAGCAGCTAGTAGCTGCTGGTGCACCTGTTCTGTTATGACCGCAGGTGCGGTTGCCTAGTCACAGGTGCGGGACCGCTCCCGCTGTCCCAACCTCGCAGGTGCGACCCCTAGCGGGCAGGCCATTTCTCGCAGGTGCGGACAAAGTTTTGCAGGAGCGGAGCCGCAGGTGCGGTCTCCACTCCGCAGGTGCGGGCCCAGGCTTCCTCGTCCATTTCCGCAGGTGCGGTCCTCGAGCCACAGGTGCGGAAACACAGTTTAGATAGTGTGTTTTTATACACGGGATTTAATTCATTTTCCTTATTTTCTTCTTCTTCTTCCTTGGGGCGATTTCCACAATTCTAGAGGGGAAAACGACCTAGTTATTGAAGGTAAGTAAATTCTTCTCTAATATTAACTTCATGCATGGATTACAAGCTAAGTTAACTACCTAAATTTGTGAAAAATCAATAATTGGGTAGTACTCTAGGGCATTCGATAATTTGAGAATTTACCCGTAAATTAGCTATTAAATCAAGTAGAAATCATATAATAATGGTCCTTAGGCTATGGGTGAGTATTCCCTTCGAGAATGTTTGGAATCCGAGCATGCGGGCCGGGGGTTGGATTTTAGAATTTCTTCAAGAATGGTGAATTTGGCTAAGTAATAGGAGAATTTCATGCTTTGAGTATAAATTAATGTATTTGTATAACATTTGGCTAGTTTCGAGTCCTCGGGTGTAGAGTTCAGAGTTTCGGGCGTGTTCTTGGTCCAGGGAGTAGATTCTACTTGAGGTTAGTCTCCTTTCTAACCTTGTAAGGGGGAACCGTCCCCCTAGGTGATTTAAATGCTATATGCGATAATTGTGGGGGCTACGTACGTACAAAGTGACGAGAGTCCGTACGTAGCGACTATTACTATTATGTCCGGTAGTTAGGCCCCCATCATGCCTTGTGTTTTACTTGATATGAACTATATGCTTAATGAATTAAGTTTACATGTTTCTTATTTCCCCAAAGTTACGAAATTTGAGAAAAACAGTAAGAAATTGTTCACTGAAAAGTACTTTCTTTTAAAAGGAATAAGGTGTGTGCATGTGACCGCTTCACAATTTACATTCCACGAACAGAGTGTGACTTCCGCCACTCTTATGGGAACGGGCCGTATGCCACGACGGATTGAGAGATGCACTTTTGGTATGGGCCGTTCGATCCTCGGCAGTTCATAGAGAGGATTGAGAGATACAGTTTTGGTACGGGTCGTTCGATCCTCGGCAGTGCATAGAGGTGAGTACTTGTGGAGAGGTGCACTTATGGCTCGGGCCGTTCGACCCTCGGCAGTGCACAAACATGACTATCTTATGACTCTGGCCGATTGTCCTTACCCTGCATGTGTATGATTTAATTGTTAATAAATTCATGGATATTGATTTGACAGATATTTGGGGGAAAAGTGAAGTGGTAATTGTTTTTTTCATTCCCAATACTTTTCTTGGATTTCAGTACCTTACATATATATTTGTTGCTTCACTTCCTTTATATGCTTACCATTTCTATTATATTATTTTAAATTATACTGTTGGACCTTAGTGAGTGTCATGTCGACCTCTCATCACTACTTCTTCGAGGTTAGGCGGGATACTCACTAGGTACATATATATTTTATGTACTCATGCTACAGTTCTGTACTTAAATGTCTAGGTTCTGAGGCTGGTGCATCTGGTTGTCAGACCGGAGCTTGACTTGACATTAGACGGACCTGACTTTACAGTGAGCTGCTTTTCTCCAAGCGATCTCCGGCAGCACCATGGGGTTTTCTTTTGCTTATTTCCCGTCTATTTCTTTCAGACAGTGGGAATGTAGATTATATCGTTTGTATATTCTGTTAGTATGCCCGTAGGACTTACACTAGTTCCTAGCACACGCGTGTTAGTTGTTTTGGATTTCGGGTTTGTATATATAGTGGCTCACGCCTCTCCATGACTGTTTTGATTTAAAACTGGCCATTTATCCTTGTCGAATCATGTTTTAAGTTTTTAAACTGAGTATATGTTCAAATGTTTAATATAATAAGAAGGAACCTTTAGTAAATTGAGTGTCGGCTTGCCTGACCCTGCTGTTGGGCACCATCACGACCTAAGTTAGGATTTTGGGTCGTGACACCGGTGTTTATGCATATTCCAGGATGGATTTTCCCTGGGCTTGAGAGCCATATACAGTACTGAGTGGACTTCTGTGTGTGAGTTGTGAGCATTATGTGAATTTCCACATTGTTGACACATTGGCATGTAGAGTATTGAGATATACCTGGGTTGCTTATCATATTGTCATATTCTGTTTCCATTATCTGTTGAAACTGTGAGCATGCCTAAATTCTGTGTACTGTTTTCATTACAATTATTGAGGTTTAGTCCGTCACTACCTCTCAGCCCGTAGTTTGGGTTCGTTACTTCTGAGTTGGTGTACTCACGTTACCCCCTGCACCTTGTATGCAGATCCAGGTACAACGGGACCCGGTAGTTGTTGCTGAGCTGCAGTCAGAGTTCCTTGGGAGCCATCGAGGTAGCAGTTGTCGATCGCATCCTCGATTATCTCCTTCTCTATCCTCCTGTCATATTTACTTATTTCATACAACTCTGTGTCGGCTCTATATTTTGATATTTTGATGTAGTAGCTCATGACTCGGCGACACTAGATCTGGGTTCAGGTTTTCTTTCATTTATGTTATCAGTGATTTTAGACCCTTAAATGCTTTTATAAAAACGAGACTCTTGCTGTAACTATAATGGTTTTTCCGGAAAATAACTTTTAGCGATGAAATGTGTGGCTTGTATGGTTTCACGATAGGCGCTATCACGACTGGGTATTTGGGGCCGTGACAAACCCCAAGTATAATATAAAGGATATGAAACTAGATTTATAAATTCAATTTTCATTGAATGTACATAACTCCACATTAAAAAGGGCTAAGAGGATGACACTTCAACAATTGCAAGGAAGCTTTTTAGATGACTATAACATATTAGAAGAATATGCAAAGGAGATTAGGGAGAGCAATCCTTGTAGTGATGTGGTTATCAATTTATCAAGAGATGCCATGGTTGAAGGTAAAAGAAGATTTCTTAGAATGTACATATACTTCAACACAATAAAGTTGGGGTTCAAACAATGGTTGAGACCATTCATTGGACTAGATGAGACTTTCTTAAAGGGTCATTGCAACATGCAACTATTGGTGGCTGTTGCACAAGATTGCATGAATCATTTCTATCCCTTGGCCTAGGCTGTAGTTGACAAGGAAAACAACTTAACATGGACATGGTTTCTAGAGTTGCTGAAACACTCACTGAATTAGAAAGATGATACTAGTATTACCTTTATGTGTGATATGCAAAAGGTACAGGTTAAGATTTTGTTTAATTGAATCCTCCACTTATTTTTATCTTTATTATATAGTTGATTATGTTTATATTTACATGTGCAGGGTCTCTTGGAAGCAGTAAGAACTATCCTCCCTCTCTCAGATCACAGGTTTTGTGTGAGGCATATTGAAGGCAACTAGAGTAAGAGGATCAGATTTTCAGGAGCGATAAAGAAATACCTATGGTGGTCTGCTTGGAGTACTTATGAGGACTTTAAAGATCAATTAATGTTTCTTGGTACTGCCAAGGTGTTGTTTAGGTATCCACCATAGAATTGGTGCATGGCATATTTTGATACATTGTGCAAAAATCAGATGGTGGATGACAATTTTACAAAGTCCTTCAACTATTGGATATTAGAAGCAAGAGGCAAGACTATCCTAAAGATTATTGAGGATATTAGAGTCAAGATCATGAACAAATTGGGAGAGATTGAAGAAGATTCTAGAGCGTGGGGAGGTGAGTTCGGTCCTAACTGCATGAATTTGTATGTTGCTTATTTGAAGTTTGCCAACTTATTTACTTTCATTTCAATGGTGAAACTGGATATCAGATTTCTGAGGGTGATGATAGACATAAAATGAACCTAGTGGAGAAGAGATGCACTTGTAAATCCTGGCAGTTGACTGACATCTCATGCCCCCATGCCATTAGGGCATTGCAATACAAGAGAAATGATCCAATGACTGAAATTAGTTGGTGGTACAACAATGAAGCTTACTTAATGACATATAGGGCCAAGTTGATGCTTGTTAGAGGTGAAAAGTTCTGCAAAGTATTACCAGAACATGCTATAGAACCATCTCCACTTGCGAAAACTGTTGGAAGGCCAAAGTTCAAAAAAAAGAGGGAGACAAGGAAAGTAGGCTGTATCAAGAAGGGGAACTAGAATGACATGCAACATTTGTGGTTTACTGGACCAAAATTCAAGGACATATAAGGTACCTGTTTCTTAACTTATCTTTCTGCTTATATAATTGTAATTCTTTAACAAAAAAAGTTTTCTTTTTAATTATAGATTGGTGCTGAAGAAAATATTGAGGATGTTAGTTGTTCAGCCCCTCAACCAACACAAGAAGATGAACATAAAAGTGAATTTGTGTTCATGCCTACACTTAGAGTACCAAGACACCAAACAGAACCCTTTGGTGATGGTAGTGAGCATGAAAGTGACCATGCTTTAATGCCTAAGATTATTTTTAAAGATTAAACAAGACTGCTGATAAGGCAGAATCAATTGATGTCAGCTGGGACAAGAGTGATATCTTTAAGAGGAGATCTTATTAGTATCAGTTATCCCACTAATCTTCCTTACTCGCGTACTAAGTTCACTTGGAAAGGTAAAGAAGCAGTGACTGGAGATCAATTGGAAGTGGAAAGACAAAGCAAGTGGGGATATTGAAGAGCAGGAAACTCAATGAGAACTGACAAATCTAGGGATCTTTTTGTTGTAGCTAGTTGCTGGTCTTTAACTTTGTTGCCAGATATTTATTTCCAATAACCAAATCTGGCCAGTTTAATTTGGTTTTTGGAAATTGAACAAGAGCAAGACTTGTTTAATGTGTTTTGGTTTTAGCTACTGTAAA
Source organism: Nicotiana knightiana (assembly GCA_005239525.1). Lineage (NCBI taxonomy): Eukaryota > Viridiplantae > Streptophyta > Magnoliopsida > Solanales > Solanaceae > Nicotiana > Nicotiana knightiana. The sequence continues at coordinate 146,452 of ML390667.1, forward strand.
ACTCTATGATAGCAGTAAACATATTTTGGTTTTAGTAGTTGTAAAACTATATAACAATATTGACAGAATTCTAACCTCTAATATTATTTTTTGTCTTGTTTATTTTATGTCCAATAGTTCTGGCAAGACTTGTTTAACGCATGTCAATTTTTTTTGAACACTTTATGTGCAACAATATTGGTATATGTCCAGTTGAACACTTTGTACACTATTGTTGAATACCTTTATTGGTATATGTCCAGTTCTTTTACAAGGTTGTGCTGAGTATTGGTATTGTCTTTATGACATACGAGAAAATGAAACAGATTCTCTTAGATATTGACTGATATGTTGGCTTGAGATATCGAAGAATAAATTTACAAGTATAAAGAGACTCAAGATCATACACTATAAGTTCGTAATTCCTTTGAATTTTGTGGTTGACTATGTAAACCCACACCATTCATGTACAAATGGTTAAAATAAGGCACAATTGCAATAGTTAAAGTACAATTCAATTTCAAGCATTCATATGATTCTTCTTGTTGCCTTTGATAAGCCTATGAATAGACTTACTACCTTGTGTTTGTAAACCAAAATATTTCATGCAATTTCAGTGGTAGAACACTATTCTTTTCATGCAAATGATAGTTCTCATCTTCTTCACTTTGGCCTCTAAATTACTAGCTTTTTTTAGCTTTCACAAGTTTAAATTGCTCCATTTCGTCAAGTTTCATCTTCAAATTACGCCTTTCAACATTGATAGCATCCTCCATTTCCTCAAACAAGTTCTTAGAGTTTCCCCTTTCGGGTATAATATCATCCTCCAACTCCTTAAATTTCATCTTCATAGTGCCACTTTGGACTATAATAGCTTTTCCCATTTCATAAACTTTATTCCTCAAATTGTTCCTCTCAACCTTAGCAGCATCAACTTTAGTTTTTTAATCTTTGATCACCATTACCGCTTGACGATGGAGCTCTTCATTAATCCATTCAAAAAACCCGCGAGAATTAACCTACATAATACCCAAATTTTCAGCGAAAATTTTTGTCATCTTTTACATAAACATTAATAGTCAAGAAGGCCATCTCAAATAAAAACTCTGCAAATTATAACCTAACCCGACAAAAGAAGATGAATCAAATAAATCGACCAAAAATAAAATAAATAAAAAACTAACTTTGGATCTTGGACATTGTAGATCCTCCTCCCAGCGTTAGCGTCTGATCAAATTTTCAAATATAGTGCAATCAATCCACAACAATACCTTTTTCATATTGAATTTCATGCGAATTCACAGATAAATCAGAGAGCAGAATTTTTCAAAGAAAATGGGAGATTTTTAAAATTGGGGAACAATGACAATTAGGGTTTTGGGAATGGATGATCTATCAATATAAGAAGAGGGTAATAAGAAGAGAGTCTTGCCACGTTGGATTGCCATGTCAACTAATAATAATACTTAAATTCCTCCGAGCAGGCTTATGTGGAGATTCGTTAGCTTGGAGGCATTTTTGGCCTAGAAAATTAACGCGGAGGACATCATTGGCACGGTTAGAAAACGGAGGATATAAGTGAGCTATTTCCAATGGTTTAAGGATAATTTTGGAACTTTTTATTATGAAGTAAAATATTTGATACATTCAAACATAGAATTTGGATGCATGATATTCTTGGATAGAGAAAGAAAGCCTCTCCAGAACTAAGAAAGAGTAGATTAACATATTCTCCTTTGAGATAGTGATTTTTATTCTAATCAGTTGGGAAAAATGTATGAGATAGAAAAGACCTTGTCACGACCCAAAATTCAACATGTCGTGATGACGCCTATCATAATACTAGGCAAGCTGACAAGTCACACATACCAACATTTTTAAATTCAAAATATACTGAAACAGGTTTAGTAAGTAAAAATGTCATAAAACTGGATGAAAACACCTCAACTCACTACAAAAGTTTTCCCAAAACTCGGGTGTCACTGATAAGGGTGGCAAGTGGGCCGTGTCTTTTTGTAGTAACCGACCTGGGACCGAGCCCACGAACTAATGGACACAGGCTAAACGGTCCCGGCCCGCGGGCTAAGTGGTCCCAACGGATACTTTGTTTTTTTAAAGTTAGAGAAAAAAAGATGTTAATAAAAATATCTAAGGCACTTCCTTGTAAATTTTATTATAGAATTGTGACATAAATTTTTTAATTCAAATTTAAAGGCAAAAATATTGTAACGAGATATTCAAAGCAATGCGTTATAATTTTATTATAGCATTAAAAAATATGGCAATATCTTTCTTAGTCTTCCTCCCCCTACGGAAGCGTTATAATTTTATTATAGCATTAAAACATATGGCAATATCTTTATTAGTCTTCCTCCCCCTACGGAATGAGCACAACAAGGTGCTAATACCACCATTGAGAAGAAAAAGAAACTAATCAAGATGTGCCAAAATACAAGTTACATAATACATATTAATTTTTGTTCATATAAGTTACATGGTATCTCTTACAAATTTTATAAATCCTTCAAGGTTCGGAGGAATTTCTGTTGGTGGTGGTAGAAAAGAAGCTTGGTCATCACCGCTTCCGGGCAAAGCAGAATCCTCTGCAAGTTCAGCTAGCATTTCTTCGTATGCTTCGTCTACCTTTGGTTGTGATTCAGTAAGTCCAAAATTTCTTCTTTCTGAACGGCAATCTCTGAAAAGTACTAATTTTTCCAGGCTCTCCCTCATGGATGCTCTATAACCACCAAGTTGAAGTCTTTCTTGACTGAAAGCGCTCTCCAATGCCACCGTTGAAGCTTGAATAGTTAAAATTTCTCGGGTCATCCTTGAAAGAACCGGAAAGTATTTTTCTTTGCCCTTCCACCATTCTAAAACATTAAAGGAGCCGTCGGGACTTACTTCCTCAATTCCCTGTGACAAATAAACTTCAAGCTCATTTCGTTGTGAAAAATCACTACTACTGGAACTTTGAGAACCCCTAAACCCCGCCCAAGCACTAAGTGCTCTTACTCCCTAAGTTATTTTAGATGACTGGGAATCATAAGAAGAAGGAATTGGAACATTTGGTCTAGCATGATTTAATGCAGCTTGATAAGCATTATAAATAGTTTAAACATTTATTCTAATTGAGGCTATTGTTTCCGAAAGTTGAGACAACTCCTCATTTTCAAGTGCTACACCATTATAAACAGTTTCATACCAAAATTGAGGACCTCCTAATTTTATTGTAGGATTTAACAAAGCAGCAACACCATAAATAGGGGGAATAGGGAAAAAATATTTTTAAAACTTTTTTCTTATAGAATCAATAGCAAGTTTATAAATTTCCCCACCCTATGAAAAATGAGCAAACAAATTTGCAAGTTCTGCAATATAAACCAAACAGTTAGAGATAGTAGGATATTATTCCCTAGAAAATTCATTTGTAGCAATATAAAATTTTTCTAAGAAAACCTACAAGTATTTTAACATTAGCCCAATCCCCATTCATAAGGTGTTCATTATTATCACTTACATATGAATTAGACGTTGAGTTTATGGGGGTTTTATAATCATATGCAACAACCAAACTTTCGTACATGTAATTCCATCTAGTTGGACAAGGTTTAAGAACCTTTCTTTCTCTATGTCTTTTAAAATATTCTCTAAGTCTACTTCTACGGTTGAATAAAAAAGACAGTTAAGAGCCATTTTAACCTTTTCAATATTTAAAATTCTCATACCATCACCCACAATTAAATGGTAAATATGACAAATACATCTCACATGAAAAATGTTACTAAATGCAGGATTTAGCATAGTGGTAAGCAAGGATATAGCATTTGTGTTACTAGTAGCATTATCCATTGAAAATGACATTATTTTATCACTAATGCTATATTTGGTATCATTAGTTGGGTTAACTTCAGGAGTAGGACTAGTGGGTGTATCATCATCTGGTTGAGTTTCATCAAATCTATTTTTTCATCATCATTTTCATCAATAGTTGGATTAAGATAAATAACATTCATTAATTCATGGTCTAATTGTTCACCGGGTGCAATATTATGGCAACATTGACTCACGGTAAATTGTAATAAATTATCGCTATCAAGAATAGCAGGTGTAGGATGAATATGAGGTTTGTTTCGGGGGGGGGGGGGGGGGGGGGGGAGTGGAGGAGGAACAGAGTGACCACTAAATTCACCAATCTTGAATTTTTTCTTATTTTTACTAAACTTTTTTTTAAAGGAATAATCCATCTTAATTAATCAAGCAATAGAAAGTAAATAAAACAAACAAAACTATAATATTAAAACTTAAGAGTTGGAACGAGTTTACCGAATTGACGAACAACTTGTTGAAAATTGATTATCGTTGAAGACTTCAATTCACCAACTTCACAATTTTTTCACAAATTTTAACAATAAAGTAAGCAATAGTAGCAATTATAGAAGAAATTTAGAGAGATATTGATGATTTGATAAGAAAAAGGAAAGAATGAGGGGGTATTTATAGTTGAAAAAAGGGAAAAAGTGTAATTATAAGAAGTTTGGGGTTAAAAAAAAATTGGGGGGGGGGGGGGGGNATAAAGAGTGTTCATTAATTCATGGTCTAATTGTTCACCTGATGCAATATTATGCAAAATTGACTCTCGATAAATTGTAATAAACTGTTATCGGTATCAAGAATAGCAGGTGTAGGACGGATAAGGGTTTGGTTCGGGGAGCCGGGACGGGGGAGGAGGAACAGCAATACCACTAGATTCGCCAGTCTTGGATTTTTCCTTATTCTTATTTTTACCAAAAAAATTTTTTAAGGAAGACATCTTAATTAATAAACTAATAGCAAATAAATAAAACAAACAAAACTATAATATTAAGACTTAAGAGTTGGAACGAGTTTACCGAATTGAAGAAAAACTTGTTGAAAATTGATTATCGTTGAAGATTTGAAGACTTCAATTCACCAACTTCACAATTCGTTCACAAATTGTAACAACAATATTTTTTACTATTTTTTGGAATAAAGTAAGCAATAATAGTAAGTATAGAAGAAAATTAGAGAGAGATTGTGATAGATTGATATTTATTTTGTACGAAAAATAAAAGAATGAGGGGTATTTATAGTTGAAAATAGGGAAAAATTTTAATTATAAAAAGTTTGGTATTAAAATAACGTTTGGGGGGGGGGGGGGGTTAAATGGCTATTTTTTAAAGGCCAACAGCCGGATTTTTCAAAGCCCAACGGTCCAATTCTTTTTTTTATTTTAAATTTTGATTATTGGGATTGTTTGGGGCCGTTTAGGCCCGCCAAGGACCGGTCTGGTTCCGGTCTCAAACGGTCCCAATCTTGCGGTCTTTTTGTGAAGAACTGGCCCAGAAGACCGGCCCACGCCCACGGTCCCGATTCTAACCGGTTAAGGCCCATTTAGGCCCAAAAGACCGTTTGGTCCTCGGTCCCGGGGCAGTCCCCGGCCTGGACCAGCGCACTTGCCACCCTTATTCACTGAGTACATGAGCATCTATATAATAACATAGTTTGACACACTGTCTACGAAAGTAGAACAGAATAAGTAAAACTGAGAGACATGGGAGGAGAGTCAAGGTCTGCGGATGCCAAGGTAGCTACCTCTTAAATCTCCGAAGGGCTGAAACTCCAAGATCAACAACCATCATGCCCGAAACACCTGGATTTGCAAACAAAGTGCAGGGTGTAGCGTGAGTACAACCAATTCAATAAGTAACAAGTCTAACCTTTGGACTGAAAGTAGTGACAAGTCCGGATAATACGGTCCAAATATAAAATTAAACAGTACGGAAATTTACAAAACATATGACAATAATATCTCAGAGGAACTCATAATTTGCAGGTACCAGTATAGGTATATAGACATACTTCCAGGTTTAATAGTTAAACTCAAAACAGATAACATATGTCAAGTATGAATGATATGAGGAATATGACATCTTTATATCTACATGTCAGTATGCATATCGTATGTGATGCAACATAACGGAAGCCTCGCTTACTCACACTTTCAGAGTACTCAACCTGACTATCTCAATTCTCACTTATCACACTCGATCACTCAGCACTGTACGGTACCCATTGTGGCATGCGGCCGATCCCATCATGAATCAATAGCAAATGTGCTCACTTTGGGTGTGCAGACTCCGAAGGGGCAGATCCATCCCAAACACTAATAGATCCTGCTGTGGCACGCATCCCGATCCCATCGTGAATCAATAAATACATGTTGCGGCGTTCATCTTGATCCCATCATGAGTAAACAGTACCTGCTGCGGCATGCAGCTCGATCCCATCAATATCACTCAGAGACAGGCCCTCGGCCTTATTCGGTCATCAATCTCTCTAGTCTCTCGGGCTCTCAATACTCATGCTAAGAAACCCAAATCAATGATATATGATGTGACAACGTATTATAACAGAGACTGAGATATGATATTGTAATGAGCCGACCGGTTGTTTCGAGAGTTGTAGCCCCATTTTCCCCATTTATGCTTCTTTTTTTATGTTATTCGGCTATATTGTGTTATACCGGGTTAGTTGGTTCGGGTCTGGAGTGATTTCAGAGTGCATTGGGACACTTAGTCTCTTTGAGATAAGCGTAAGTTAGAAAAGTCAATCGGATGTTGACTTACGTGTAACGATCCCGGATTTGAATTTTTTGATGATTTCGTTAGCTCGGTTAGGCAATTTTGGACTTAGGAGCCCGTCCAGAATGTGATTTGAAGGCCCTTAGTGGAATTAGGCTTGAATTTGCGAAAGTTGGAAATCTAGCGATTTTGGTCGGCAATGGAAAATTTTGTATCGGGGTCGGAATGGATTTTCGGAAGTTGGAGTAGGTTCGTGGTGTCATTTGTGACGTGTGTAAAACTTGAGGTCATTCGGACGTGGTTTGGTAGGTTTCGGCGTTGTTTGCGGAATTTGGAAGTTTAGAAGTTCTTAGGCTTGGATCGGAGGGTAATTTGGTATTTTGGTGTTATTTTGGGTGATTCGTAGGCTTGACTAAGTTATTATTGGGTTATATGGCTTGCTGGCATGTTTGTTTGTGGTCCCGAGGGCCTCGGGTGTGTTTTGGGTGGTTAACGGATCAAGTTTAAAGTTTGGAGAATTGCTGAAGTTTGACTGTTGCTAGTGTAATCGCACCTGCGAGGGTATTGCCACACGTGCGGTGGAATTGACGCCGGTGAAGAAGTGTGTTGGATTGGGGAAAACAGCAGGTGCGAGTGGGTGTGCGCATCTACGAGCCTGTAGAAGCAGGTAGTTGTTCGCAGAAGCAAAAGAGAGGAGGTCTGGAAGTGGCCGCAGGTGCGAGGTCTTTTCCGTACCTATGAGGTCACATAAGCAGATAGGAAGTGCAGGTATGAAGATGGGGATTTAAGTGATTTTATGTAGATGCGGAGAGTTTTGCGCAAAAGCGGCACCGCAGGTGCGAATTGTCTGGGCGAACCTATAAATAGAAGAATTCGCAAATTTTTGCTCGTTTCCACCATTTTCAAGTCGGACCTTGGAGCTTTTGGGGTGATTTTTGAAGGGGATTCAAGGGTTTTTTTCTTAGGTAAGTTACTTGAGCTCTAATACTCCTAGCTATGGTGTTTTCCCATTGTTTTCTCATCTAATTAGTAGGATTTAAGAGTGAAAATAGGGGGTTTGGGCTTGGGATTTTGGAGAGTGTAATTTAAGGATTTGAGGGACCAATGTGATGCCATATTTTGATAAATTTCTTAGGTTAGACTCGTGAGTGAATGGGCTTTCAAGTTTTGTAACTTTTGTCGGATTTCGAGACGTGGGCTTGGGAGTCGGGTATGAGCTAATTTCGAGTTTTGAGTCTAATATGGTAGTTTTTCTTGTGGAATTTATTCCTTTAGCATATATTGATGGTATTGTACTAGTTGTGACTAGATTCTGAGCATTTGGAGGCTAAATCGAGGGGCAAGAGCATCGCGGAGTAGAGACTTGCTCGATTTGAGGTGAGTACAATGTTAAATCTAGTCCTGAGAGTATGAAACCCCGGATTTTGTGTCATGTGACTATTTGGGGGTGACGCACATGCTAGGTGATGGGCGTGTGAGCATGCAACATTGAGGATTGTGACTTGGTCCGTCCCGTAGAAACTGTAAAGTTGAATATCCTATTGTAGCTATATGCTCCTTATGTGTTTTAAAAATATTTACTGTAAATCATGCTAGATGCCATGTCTAGGCCTCATGCCAGTATTGTTTGGACCCTTAGAGGTCTTTTCTTGTTGTCCTCTCACTGTTTTGGTTGATAATCTATACTCAGTCATGTTCATGCATTTTTACATCATAGCTCAGTCTCTGTTACTCTATTTGATGCATCATATCAATGTTGTTTGGGCTGATTACTGTGATACCTGAGAGCCCGAGAGATTGGAGAGATTTATGACTGAGTGAGGCTGAGGGCCTGATTTGTGAGGACATTTATAAGATCGGGCTGCATGCCGCAGCATATTTCATTAATTCTGACATAATGGGCATTGGTATAGCGCTTGGGCTGCAGGAGCCCCTCCGGAGTCTGTACACACCCCTAGTGAGCGCAGGTACCTACTGAGTGCGAGTGTCGAGTGCCCAGTGCTGAGTGATTGCGAGGTTGGAGTGATTGGGAGGACTGCGGGATGTTTTTCCCGAGGGGAGGTATATGATTTCATCATTTGTGCTCATAGCTACTTTGAGTCCTTGTTTGAGAACTGTTGAAAGATATTTTTATTGGTTTTACCTAAACTGGATTTAAACAAGCTGATTTGACTTAAACACTGGTTTTAAAGCATGTCGTACTTTACTGAATTTTGTGATATGAGCTATACTTGCATCTAGCTCGTCACTACTTCTCAACCTTTATTTACTGATGTTACTTACTGAGTTGGTGTACTCACATTACTCCCTTCACTTTGTGTGTAGATCCAGGAATTTCTGACCACGGTAGCAGTTGTTGATATATTAAGTAGCGGATCATTGGAGATAGCAAGGTAGCTGCCTGGCGATCGCATCCCTGCTTTTCTTCTTCCTTATCCTCCCCGTAGTTGTATTTTGGTTTTCCCCAAAACTATGTTGGTCTTGTTGTTATCAGACAGTTTGTAGTAGTTGCTCGTGACTTAGTGATACCCCGATGTCGGGCTATCTTTTCCACATTTTGTTTTGAGTTGAACTCTTTTATGAAGATTCTATTATGAAAAGATTTTACTTATCTTATAAATGAAATATCGATGTGTTTTGGAAGTGTGTCGGCTTGCCTAGTACCACGATAGGCGCCATCACGAGCAGATTTTTTTTGGGTCGTGACAAGCTGATATCAGAGCCTAGGTTACATAGGTCTCACGAGTCATGAGCAAGTTTAGTAGAGTCTTGCGGATCGGTGCAGAGACCTCTGTACTTATCTTCGAGAGGCTGCAGAACCTTTAGGAAAAATCCCACATTCTTGAATTCTTGTCGTGCGAATCTGTTGATTCTAGTAACTAAACTTCTGTTGTTTCATTCTCTCACAGATGGTGAGGACTCGCACTACCAGACAGGGTGACCAACCACCAGTACCACCAGCCAGGGCCGCAAGAGGCCGAGGCCGTGGTAGGGGTAGAGGTGCAGCCCGCGAAGAAGCTGGGGAAGTACCTGCAGACCCTTTAGTTGCTCCTGATCAGAACCAGGTCTCTAGGGTAAATGTTCCAGCGGAACCAACTCAGGCACCACCTGTGTCTATTGTGATTCCTGGCCTTCAGGAGGCCCTAAATCAGATTCTGTCAGTGTGTACTGGACTTGCTCAGTTGGTCTCTATTTCCGCAGCCACCTCTCCGGCCAGGGGAGGCACTCATACTTCCCCCGCCCGCACACCTGAGCAGGTTGTTCAGGGACTCCAGACACCGGGGGCACCACCAGCCTAGCTGGTTACAACTGCTCAGGATTTTTGATTCCTGCTATGCCTGAGGATGAGCAAGATAGATTGGAGAGGTTTGGGAGACTCCAATCTCCGTCTTTCAGTGGTGCAGAGGGTCAGGATGCACAGGGTTTCTTGGATAAGTATTAGAGGATACTCCATATAGTAGGCATTTTGGAGACCAGTGGGGTCTCATTCACTACCTTCCAGTTCTCTGGGGCTGCATTCAGTTGGTGGGAGGCTTACGAGAGGTGTAGGCCGGTCGGTGCAATGCCCCTAACTTGGCAGCATTTCTCTGTTATCTTTCTGGAGAAGTTTGTGCCTCAGTTCCGTAGAGAGGAGCTGTGCAGACAGTTTGAGCAGCTTCGTCAAGGTGATGTGTCTGTGACACAGTATGAGTTGCGATTCTCAGAGTTGGCCCGTCATGCTATCTGGTTGGTTCCCACAGAAAGAGATAGTATCAAGAGGTTTATAAATGGCCTCACTTTTCAGCTTCGATTGCGTATGACCAGAGAGAAAGAGAGTGTCTGGTGCTACTTTTGATGAGGTTGTCGACATTGCTCAGTAGATTGAGATGGTTCACGGTTAGTAGAGGGTTGAAAGGGAGGCCAAGAGGTCTCGTGGTCAGGATAGATTCAATGGTGCTACTCATGGGGGTTAGTTCCAGCACGACAGAGGCCGTCCATTCAGGCATGCTCAGTCAGCTCGCCCAGTTCACCGTGGTGCATCATCGGGCTATAGTTCTCATCAGGGCCACTCATCACACAGTTCCTTCCCAGCCCAGCGTTCGTCCCGTGCTCCATCAATTCAGGGCTCCTCTATGCCAGGTTCTTCTACTAGTTATCCTGGTGCTAGGGGTTCCCTTCAGTCCCCGTCACCAGCACCAGGGAGTTGTGTTGAGTGTGGGGAGTTTGGTCATATGTGGAGGCAATGTCCTCGTCGTCATGGGGGTCCGCCTCAGCAGAGTAGTCAGCCTTCGACTTCAGCGCCAGTTACTTCACCACCCGCCTAGTCAGCTAAGGGCGGAGGTCGATCAGCTAGGGGTCGCCCTAGAGGGGGAGGCTGATCAGGTGGTGGTCAGGCCCGTTTCTATGCACTCCCTGCCAGACTGGATGCCATTATTTTAGATGCTGTGATTACATGTATTGTTTTAGTTTTCCACCGAGATGCCTTGGTATTATTTGACCCTAGTTCCACGTATTCATATGTTTCCTCGTATTTTTCTCATTTTCTAGATATGCCCCGTAAGCCTTTAGTTTCACCTGTTCATGTATCTACTTCTGTGGGCGATACTGTTGTTTTGGACCGTGTATTTTGGTCATATATGGTAATTATTGGGGGTCTGGAGACCCGAGTGGACATTTTGTTGCTCAGTAAGGTTGACTTCGATGTCATATTGGGTATGTATTGGTTATCTACATGACATGCGGTTCTAGATTGTCACGCAAAGACCGTGACATTTGCGATGTCGGGATTCCCGAGGTTTGAGTGGAACGGTTCTGTAGACTATGTACCTAGTAGGGTGATTTCATATTTAAAGGCTCAGCATATGGTTGAGAATGGTTGTCTATCATATCTAGCTTTTGTGAGGGATGTTAGTGCAGAGACTCCCACCATTGATTCTGTTCCGGTGGTACATGATTTTCCGAATGTGTTTCCTGCAGACCTGCCGGGCATGCCACCTAACAGGGATATTGACTTTGGTATTGATTTAGTGCCGGGCACTCAGCCCATTTCTATTCCACCGTATCATATGGCACCTACGGAGTTGAAGGAGTTGAAAGAATGGCTTCAGGAACTCCTTGATAAGGGGTTTGTTCAGCCTAGTGTGTCACCTTGGGGTGCACTAGTTCTATTTGTGAAGAAGAAGGATGGTTCCATGAGGATGTTCATTGATTATAGGCAGTTGAACAAGGTCACAATCAAGAACAAGTATCCTTTGCCTCGTATTGGTGATTTATTTGACCAGCTTCAGGGAGCGAGGGTGTTCTCCAAGATTGATTTGAGGCCCGGGTATCAACAACTAAAGATTCGGGATTTGGATATTCTTAAGACAACTTTTAGGACCTGTTATGGCCCTTATGAGTTCTTGGTGATGTCTTTTGGGCTGACCAATGCCCCAACAACGTTCATGCATTTGATGAACAATGTATTCCATCCCTATTTGGACTCGTTCATTATTGTATTCATTGATGACATCCTGGTGTACTCTCATAGCCAGGAGGAGCATGCTCAACATTTAAGGACTGTATTATAGAGATTGAGGGAGGAGAAGCTTTATGCAAAGTTCTCCAAGTGTGAGTTTTGGCTCGGTTCAGTAGCATTCTTGGGGCACGTGGTGACTAGTGAGCGTATTCAGGTGGATCCGAAGAAGATAGAAGCGGTGTAGAGTTTGCCTAGACCGTCCTCAGCCACGGAGATTAGGAGCTTTCTAGGTTTGGTGGGTTATTACCGTCGCTTTGTGTAGGTATTTTCATCTATTGCATTGCCCTTGAGCAAATTGACCAAAAGGGTGATCCATTCAGGTGGTCGGATGAGTGTGAGGAGAGCTTTCAGAAGCTCAAGACTGCCTTGACCAAAGCTCTATTGTTAGTTCTGCCATCAACTTCAGGTTCTTACACCGTGTATTGTGATGCCTTGAGGATAGGTATTGGATGTGTTATGATACAGGAGGGTAGGGTGATTGCCTATGCCTTGCGCCAGTTGAAGACCCATGAGAAGAACTATCCTGTCCATGATCTTGAGTTAGCATCCATTATTCATGCCTTGAAGATTTGGCGCCATTAATTGTATGAGGTTCATTGTGAGATCTATACTGATCACCGGAGTTTGCAACATTTGTTTAAGTAGAAGGATCTTAATTTACGTCAGTGGATATGGTTAGAGCTTCTTAAGGACTATGATATCACTATTTTGTACCATCTGGGGAAGGCCAATGTGGTGGCTGATGCTTTGAGTCACCGAGCGGAGAGTCTGGGGAGTTTATCATATCTTCCGGCAGCAGAGAGACCATTGGCATTGGATGTTCAGGCCTTAGCGGGCCAGCTTGTTAGATTGGATATTTTGGAGCCGAGTCGGGTATTGTCTTGCGTGGTCTCTTGGTCTTCTCTTTATGTCCGTATTAGGGAGCGTTAGTATGATGACCCCTACTAGCTCGTTCTTCAGAACAGGGTCCAGCGAGGTGATGCTAGGGATGTGACTATTGGTGATGACGGCGTGTTGAGGATGCATGGGCAGATATGTGTGCCTAGTGTAGATGGGCTTCGGGAGTTAATTCTTGAGGAGGCCCAGAACTCGCGGAATTTCATCCATCGGGTGCCGTGAAGATGTACTAGGATTTGAGGCAACACTATTGGTGGAGGTGGATGAAGACGGATATAGTTGGGTGTGTGGCTTGGTGTCTCAACTTTCAGTAGGTTAAGTATGAGCATTAGGGATCGGGTGCCTCTCTTCAGAGATTAGATATCCCAGAGTGGAAGTGGGAGCGATCACCATGGACTTCGTAGTTGGGCTCCCATAGACTTCTAGGAGGTTTGATGCTATTTGGGTTATTGTGGATCTGCTGACCAAGTCCGCGCACTTCATCCCAGTTGGTACTACTTACACTTCAGAGCGGTTGGCTAAGATTTATATTCGAGAGATTGTTCGCCTGCATGATGTCCCAGTTTTCATCATTTCTGATAGAGGTACTCAGTTTACATCGCAGTTTTAGAGGGCCATTCAGCGAGAGTTGGGTACTCAGGTTGAGTTGAGCACAACTTTTCACTCTCAGACGAATGGACAATCCGAGTGCACTATTCAGATATTGGAGGACATGTTGCGTGCTTGTGCCATTGACTTTTGGGGTTCATGGGACCAGTTTTTGCCACTCGCGGAGTTTGCATATAACAATAATTATCAGTAGAGTATTCAGATGGCTCTGTACATGGCTTTATATGGGAGGTGTAGATCTCTGGTAGGATGGTTTGAGCCGGGTGAGGCTAGGCTCTTGGGTACAGACTTAGTCCATGATGCATTAGACAAGGTGAAATTGATTCAGGAGCGTCTTCGCACGGCGCAATCTAGGCAGAAAAGCTATGTGGACAGGAAGGCGTGATGTGTTTTTTATGGTTAGGGAGAAGGTTTTGCTGATGGTATCACCCATGAAGGGTGTTATGAGGTTTGGGAAGAGGGTCAAGTTGATCCCCTGGTTCATTGGGCCTTTTGAGGTGCTTTAGAGGATAGGGGAGGTGGCTTATAAGCTTGCCGTGCCTCCTAGCTTGTCGAGTGTGCACCCAGTGTTTCATGTTTCCGTGCTCCGGTAGTATATTGGAGATCCGTCCCATGTTTTAGACTTTAGCGCGGTTCAGTTGGAGGGTGATATGACTTATGATGTGGAGCCGGTTGGCCATTTTGGATCGGCAGGTTTGAAAGTTGAGGTCAAAGGACATAACTTCAGTGAAGGTGCAATGGAGAGGTCAGCCTGTGGAGGATGCGCACACCCACTCGCACCTGCGGTTTTCTCCAATCCAACACACTTCCGCACCTGGCTGTGGCTGCAGGTGCGAGGTCTTTTCCACACCTACGAGGTCGCATAAGTGGATAGGAAGCAAAGGTACAGAGATGGGGATTTAAGTGATTTTCTGCAGATACGGAGATTTTTTCGCAAAAGCGGCACCGCAGGTGCGCATTTTTAGCCGCAGGTGCGAAATGTCTGGGCATAACCTATAAATAGAAGACTTCGCGAATTTTTTCTCATTTCTACCATTTTCAAGTCGGACCTTGGATCTTTTGGGGTGATTTTTGATGGGGATTCAAGGGTTTTTCGCTGAGGTAAGTTACCTGAGCTCTAAGACTCCTAGCTATGGTGTTTTCCCATTCTTTTCTCATCTAATTAGTAGGATTTAGGACTGAAAATAGGGGGTTAGGGATTGGGATTTTGGAGAGTGTAATTTGAGGATTTGAGGGACCAAATGATGTCAGATTTTGATAAATTTAATATGGTTAGACTCGTGAGTGAATGGGCTTTCAAGTTTTGTAATTTTCGTTAGATTTCGAGGTGTTGGCGGCCGGGTTAGAGCCAATTTTGGGTTTTGAATCTAATTTGGTAGTATTTCTTGTGAAATTTATTCCTTTAGCATATATTGATCATATTGTAGTTGTTGTGACTAGATTCGGAGCATTTGGAGGCCGAATCGAGGGGAAAGAGCATCAGAGAGTAGATACTTGCTCGATTTGAGGTGAGTAACGGTTGTAAATCTAGTCCTGAGGGTATGAAACCCTAGATTTTGTGTCATGTGACTATTTGGAGGTGACGCACATGCTAGGTGACGGGCGTGTGGGCATGCACCGTTGGGGATTTTGACTTGGTCTGTCCCGTAGCAACTGTAAAGTTGAATATCTTGTTGTAGCTATATGCTCCTTATGTGTTTTAGAAAGATTTACTGTAAATCATGCTAGATGCCATGTCTAGGCCTCATGCCAGTATTGTTTGGACACTTAGAGGTCTTTTCATGTTGTCCTCTCACTGTTTTGGTTGATAGTTTGTACTCAGTCATGTTCATGCATTTTTACATCATAGCTAAGTATCTGTTACTCTATTTGATGCATCATATCAATGATGTTTGGGCTGATTACTGTGATATCTGAGAGCTCGAGAGACTGGAGAGATTTGTGACTGAGTGAGGCCGAGGTCCTGATTTGTGAGGACATTTATGGGATCGGGTTGCACGCCGCAACATGTTTTATTGATTTTTCCATGATGGGAATTGATATAGAGCTTGGGCTGAAGGAGCCTCTCTGGAGTCTGTACACACCCCCAGTGAGCGCAGGTACCTACTGAGTGCGAGTGTCAAGTGCTGAGTGATTGGGAGGCATGAGTGATGGTGAGGTTGGAGTGATTGGGAGGACTGAGTGATGTTTTTCCCGAGGGGTGGTATATGATTTCATCATTTGTGCTCATAGCTACGTTGAGTCCTTGTTTTAGAATTTTTGAAGGATATTTTTATTAGTTTTACCTGAACTGGATTTAAACAAACTGATTTCACTTATACACTAATTTTAAAGCATGTCGTACTTTACTGAATTTTGTGATATGAACTATACTTGCATCTAGCTCATCACTACTTCTTAGCCTTTATTTACTGATGTTACTTACTGAGTTAGTGTACTCACGTTACTCCCTGCACCTTGGGTGTAAATCCAGGAATTTTTTGCCACGGTAGCAATTGTTGATATATTCAATAGCGGATCATCTGAGATAGCAAGGTAGCTGCATGGCGATCGCATCCCTGCTTTTCTTCTTCCTTATCCACCCCATAGTTGTATTTTGGTTTTCCCTCAAACTATGTTGCTCGTGACTTAGTGACACCCCGATGTCGGGCAATCTTTTCCATATTTTGTTTTGAGTTGAACTCTTTTATGAAGATTCTATTATGAAAAGATTTGACTTATCTTATAAATGAAATATCAATGTGTTTTGGAAATGTGTCGGCTTGTCTAGTACCACGATAGACGCCATCACGACAGGATTTAGTTTTGGGTCGTGACAGATATACAATGATGAATGCGATTGAGTGCATAACTGCAATTAAGCATATAACTCAACAACAAAGAAGGACCACAGTGGGTCACAATAGAACCAACACATAGCCTAAACATGATTCTAGATTAAATCACAACTTAAATGCTCTAACATATAGAGTACAATAAAAATATTCAAGTAAGATAACTACACAGTTCCACAGAAATGACTGAATCAAATTTACTACAGTGCACGCCCACACCCCAATCACTTAGCATGAACGTCACCTCAACACCAATCATATAGCACGTAATTTAAGGGATTCATACCCTCAAAACCAAGTTTAGAAATGTTACTTAACTCAAACAGTGCAAATCTATACTCCAACAAGCCTTTGCCTCGTGAATCGGCCTCCGGAAGCCTCGAATCTAACCACAAACAATTTGATACAACCAACTCAAGCTATAGGAAACAATTCCAAATGAAAATGCTACGCTCTTAACCAAAAGTCAAAAAGTAAACTCAAAATTCAACCTCAGACCCACGTCTCGAAATCCAATAAAAGTTACAAAATCCAAAAAATCATACAACTATGAATCCAACCATACCAAATTTACCAAATTCCGACACCTAATCATCACTCAAATCCCCAAATTTAACTCTCCAATCCCTAGTCGATCTGTTAACCCTCCGAAATCCATCCGAGGCCTCCGGGACCTCAACCAAATATACCAACAAGTCCTTAAACCCGATAAAAACTTATTCGAGGCCTCAAAATACATCCTACAATATCAAAAACACGAATCTCACTCCGATTCAAGCCTAATGAACTTATAAATTTCTAACTTCTACATTCGATGCCGAACCTATGAAATCAACTCCGATAACCTCAAATTTTGCACACAAGTCATAATTGACACAATGGATCTATTCCAACTTCCGAAACCAAAATCCAAGTCCGGAAACCCCAAAGTCAACTTCGGTCAAACTTAATTCCATTTCGGAGCCGTTTACACAAAAGTCAATATCCGGTCAACCCTTCCAACTTAAGCTTCCAACCTTGAGACTAAGTGTCTCAACTCATTCTGAAACATCCCCAGAACCGAACCAACTACTCCGGCAAGTCACATAAAAAAAATTGAGCATAAACTAAGCTGTAAATGGGGGAACAGGGCTATAACAGTCAAAACGACCGGCCAGGTTGTTACATCCTCCCCCTCCTAAATAAATGTTCGTCATTGAACGGGTATAGAATCATATCTGGAGTCTCAAGTAGAAATGGATATTTGCTCCACATCTTCCGATCGGTCTCCTAAGTAGCCTCCTCAACTGACTGACCTCTCCACTACACCTTCACTATAGTTATATTCTTTGACCTCAACTTTCGAACCTGCCAATCCTAAATGGCCACCGGCTCCATATCATAAGTCAAATCACCATCCAACTGAACTGTACTAAAGTACAAAACATGAGATGAACCACCGACATACTTCCGTAGCACAAAAACATGAAACACTGGATGAACACTCGACAGACTAGGTGGCAAGCAAGCTTGTAAGCCACCTCTCCAATACTCTGAAGCACCTCAAACAGACCAATGTACCGAGGGCCTGCCCTTCTTACCGAACCTCTTAACAACCTTCATGGGCAAAACTTTGAGCAGTACCTTCTCCTTAACCATGTAAGAAAAATTATGAACCTTCCGATCAGCGTAGCTCTTTTTTCTGTATTGTGCTATGTGAAGCCGATCCTGAATCATTTTAACCTTGTCCAAATCATCCTGAACCAAGTCAATACCGAATAGTCTAGCCTCATCCGGCTCAAACCAACCCACCGGAGACCGATACCATCTCTCATACAAAGCCTCATACAGAGCTATCTGAATGATTGATTGGTAGCTATTACTATAGGAAAACTCTACAAGTGGCAGAAATCGATCCCAAGAACCCCCAAAATCTATGACACAAGCGCGTAACATATCCTCCAATATCTGAATAGTGCACTCGGATTGTCTGTCTGTATGAGGGTGTAATCTTGTACTCAGCTCAACTTGTGTTCCCAACTCTCACTTCACTGCTCTCAAAAATTGCGATGTAAATTGTGTGCCCCGATCTGAAATGATAGATACATCACACTGTGAAGGCGAACAATCTCACGGATGTAGATCTCAGCCAACCGCTCCGAAGAATAAGTAGTCCCAACTGTAATGAACTGCACAGACTTGGTCAGCCGGTCCACAATCACCCAAATAGCATCGAACTTCCTCGAAGTCCGTGAGAGCCTAACTACAAAATCCATGGTCATATGCTCCCATTTCCACTCCAGAATATCAAGCCTCTGAAGCAATCCGCCCGGTCTATGATGCTCGGACTTCACCTGCTGATAGTTTAGGCAGCAAGCTACAATCCCCACTATGTCTTTCTCCATTCTCCTCCACCAATAGTGCTGCCTCAAGTCCTGTTACATGTTTGCAGCACCCAGATGAACGGAATACCGCAAACTGTGGGCCTCCTCAACAATCAACTCATGTATCCTATCCACATTGGGCACACAAATCCGATCCTACATCCTCAACACCCCATCATCCCCAATAGTAACATCCTTGGCATCACCGTGCTGGATCGTGTCCTTAAGAACAAGCAAATTAGGATCATCATAATGGCGCTCTCTGATGCGATCATATAAGGAAGACTGAGAAACCACACAAGCTAGAACCCAACTGGGCTCTTAAACATCTAATCTCACAAACTGGTTGGCCAAGGCCTGAACATCAGCTGCAAGCGATCTCTCACCATCAAGAATAAATGCAAGGCTACCCATACCCACCGCCTTTCTACTCAAGGAATCGACCACCATATTGGCCTTCCCCAGATTATACATAATGGTAATATTATAATCCTTTAGCATCTCCAACCATCTCCGCTGTCTCAAATTTAGATCCTTTTGTTTGAACAAGTGCTAGAGACTTTGATGACCCGTAAATACCTTACAAGACACACCATAGAGATAATGCCTCCAAATCTTCAATGCATGAACAATGGCTGCCAACTCCAAATCATGAAAATGGTAGTTCTTCCATGGGGCTTCAACTGGCGTGAAGCATAAGAAATCACTCTTTCCTCTGGCATCAAGACACACCCAGTACCAATCCAAGAAGCATCACAATACACTGTATAAGAGATTGACGCTAAAGGAAAAACTAGAACTAGAGTTGTGGTCAAGGCAGTCTTGAGCTTCTGAAAGCTCTCCTCACATTCATCCGACCACATGAATGGTGCACCCTTTTGGGTCAATCTAGTCAAAGGCACTACAATGGATGAGAAACCCTCTTCAAAGCGACCATAACATCCGGCCAAGCCGAGAAAGCTCTGAATTTTAGTAGTTGAAGACGGTCTGGGCCAACTCTGAACTGCCTCTATCTTCTTCAGATCCACCTTAATCCCTAACACCACGTGCCCCAAGAACTCCATTGAACTGAGCCAAAACTCACACTTGGAGAACTTGGCATAAAGCTTCTCCTCTCTCAGCCAATGTCGTAACAATCCTCAAATATTGGGCATGCTCCTCCTGGATACGTGAGTACACAAGGATATCATCAATGAATACTATGAAAAATGAATCAAGATATGGCTGAAATACACTGTTCATCAGATGCATGAATGCTGCTGGGGCATTCGTCAGCCCAAAAGACATCATAAGGAACTTATAGTGACCATAACGGGTCATGAATACCGTCTTCAGAATATTCGAGTCTCGAATCTTCAATTGGTGATACCCAGACCTCAAATAAATCTTAGAGAACACCTTCGCTCCCTGAAGCTGGTCAAATAGATCATCAATGCGCGATAAAGGATACTTGTTCTTGATTGTAACTTTTTTCAACTACCTATAGTCGATGCACATCCGCATAGCACCATCCTTATTGTTCACACGGTGCACCCCAAGGCGACACACTAGGGCAAGTAAATCCCTTATCAAGAAGCTACTGAAGTTGCTCCTTCAACTCCTTCAACTTTGCTGGTGCCATACGATACAGAGGGATATAAATGGGTTGAGTTCCAACACCAAGTCAATATCAAAGTCAATATCCATGTCGGGTGGCATTCCCAGAAGGTCTGCAGGAAACACATCCAGAAAGTCTCGAACTACTGGAACAAAATCAATGGTAGCGGTATTGACACCAACATCCCTCACAAAGGCCAAATATGACAGGCACCCTGTCCCATCCATCTATTGGGCCTTCAAATATGAAATCACTCTACTGGGAACATAATCTAGAGATAATCTTCACTCGATCCTTGGCAACCCTGGCATTGACGATGTCACGGTCTTAGTGTGGCAATTCGGAATAGCATGACATGGAGACAATCAATCCATACCCAAAATCATGTCGAAATAGACCATACTAAGCAATAAGAGATCAAATCTAGTCTCCAATCCCCCAATAGTCACTACACACGACCGATATACACGATCCATAACAATAATATCACCCACTGGCGTAGATACATGAACATGTGAAACTAAGTACTCATGGAGCATATCCAAATAACGAGCAAAATAAGATGATACATATGAAAACCACGGTCAAATAATATAGATGAATCCCTGCAGCATACTGAGATAAAATATTTTATCACTGTATCTGAAGCAATGGCCTCTAGCCTGGCAGGAATAGCATAGAATCGAGCATGTCCTCCACCTGATGGCATCCCCCTTTAGGGCGACCTCTAGCTGCCTGAGCCCAACTCGAGCTAGCTGGGCGGGTAGTGAAGTAACTGGAGCGAAAGTCGCAGCCTGAATCCTCTACTGAATTGGACCTCCTAAAAGGCGGGGACAATGCCTCTTCACATGACCAAACTCTTCACACTCAAAATAGACCCTCTTTGACAATAGTGGCAAGTACTGAAGCGGACCCCGAGAACCAAAATAACCACTAGAGGAACCTGGTGCAGATGAACCCTGAATTAATGGAGCACGAGATAAACTCTAAACTGGAAGTGCAATGAATGATGACTATCTTGGGCGAGCACTATATGAACCATGGCTAGCTGGTGCGCCACGATGAACTAGATTAGCCATCTGAGTGGGCCGATAAGGACGGGCCCTGCTGTGGTAGAACTAATCCCCAGAGGAAACACCACTGAAACCACCTGAACCACGAGACCTCTTGGCGTCCCTCTCCTCACGCTACTGTGTAAAGACCCGTAAAATTTTTTTGTTTAAAAATAATGCCCAAAAGAGTCCCCGAGTTGTTTTTATTGTGGAAATTTTTGAAACAGACCTAAATTGAGTAAAAAGGTACCCCGAGACTTAAAGAGTAAAATTTTCCAGAAAGTAGGTGTTATGCGATGCACTATGCGATCGCATAACGTGTATGCAGACCAGATAATGGACGCATTCACGGGCAGACCACTGCCCCATTTGAGGTCAACTATGCAGTCCAATATGCGATCGCATAACGTGTATGCGAACCGCACAATGGTCGCATACCTGGGCAGTGTGTTTTGGATTTTAGCCCATCTTGAGGGCCATTATGCGGTCGGATCTGCGGGCCGCAAGTCAGGAATGCGATCGCATTCCTGACCACATTCTTGTGTCGGGCCCTATTTTCCCTAATTTTTAAAACCCGACCCCAGTTCATTAAAATACCCCTCCCCTTCAATTTTAACCATTTTTCTGAGATATTAGAGAGAGGAAAGAGTGGGTTCTAGAGAGATAAAGTCACAACTTCATCAAATTGGTCTTCCTTCATCACTCAAGCTTGGAACTAATCAAGTAGAACACAAATTTCTTCACTCTAAGAGGTAAACTTCTACCCCATCAACCCTAATTTCCAGATTTTTGTTAAAATGAAACATGGGTAGGATATTTCATAAATATGGGGTTAATAATATTGCATGCATGTACCCAATTTATCTTAATCTAGTAAAGGAAAGTAGGTTGGAGTAACCTTTCACTAAAAAGGGATTATTTAATCTAAAGGAACACCTAGTGTTTGATAGAAAGCTCAAATGAGTTCAAGACATGTTCATGATTCCTAATTCTAAGTTTAAATGTGTTGCATGGTGTATTAGATTGAAGGTGCTAGAAGGTCTGGTGATTTGAGATAGAAATTAAGGAAAGATCCCGATTCGAGGTATGTATGGCTAACTTTAACCTTTGTAGAATCCTCTTGTTGGGTCCAAGTATACGGTATGTTTACCTTGTTTGGAAATATGTGAATTGATTTTTCAAACGTGTTGAGACGTAAGATTCTATTCTATGATTGTCCTAGTTGACTGTCATGCCACCGTGCTATATGAAGTTATGAAAAGTGTTTTGATGTGCCTATTTCATTCTGTGCAAAGCTCGTAAATGCTAAAGGGTATCTATATGAAAGGATGTGTAATGAATAAAAGATTGATGATGTGCCCAAATGTGGGAATGTGTAAAATGGCTAAAAGCCGTGTGTGGAAAGTAACGAAAAACGGTATTGTGAAATGATGTAAATGAGTTGAACGATTAGGGCAACATCGTGTCCCTGAATTACTACTTGATGAGAGTTATGGTGCCTTGGGCCCAAGTAAATAAATTGTTGATATGAACTTGTATTCATCGAAATGATGATTCTTGTGATGTAATTATTTGTGGTTTCTGTTATGAAATATGATTGTCAGGTGGGATTGGGTTGCGCGCCGCAACACAAAGCAATAAGCTTGATGAGGTGTGAGGTAATAAGGGTGTCCGAGGTAATAAGGATGGAATGTGATTATTATCACTAATGAAATGAAAACCTATGAGTTCTTGAATATGATGATGTTGAAAGGGGAAAAAGGGAGAGATTGTGAAACTTGTTTGATTTTGGCTGTTTCTTTCCACGTGCATTGATTAATTGGTTCTACTACTGTCTCATAATTGTGTATTGTTTGATTGTACTTGGGATAAAGTTTGTTTATACATACTATTACTATTCCACAGTACTAACGTCCCTTTTGCCGTGGGCGCTACATCTTTTATATGGATGTAGGTGGGTCCATAGCAGGTTGCTCAGCTCGCCGTTAGTGGTGCTTTCTCCTCATCCTTTTTCAGCTGTACTGGTGAGCCCCACTTCCTCTCGGGGCCATGTGTGGTTCATGCCATCTCCTTTTTGAGTATATTATGTATTGTAAGGTATAGCCGGGGCCTTGTTGCCGACAAGTATTGTATAAACTCCTAGCACTCTTAGAGGCTCCGTAGACACTATGTGGGTGTATATGTATATTTTGGGCAGTGATTGTATTTGCTCGTAATCGTGGTCCGTATTGGGAAGTGTTGTATCTATTATGTATGTTTTGGGAGTACTAGTATAATAATGTAAAATGAGGAAATATTGGACTTATTGTGGTAACCACTCACTTTTAATCCTATCTCACTGTTTCACATAAAATATGTATGTTATAAACATGGGGAAACGCGTTAGGTAGGAAAGGCAAATCAGGTTCACTTGACAGGAGTCACCCGGTTGAGTGCCGGTCATGTCCCTCGATTTCGGGGCGTGATATCCTGACTACCGACCAACTCTAACCGTCGAGCAACATCAACCACCTCATTGAACCTAGCACCTGATACATTCTCCCGAGTCCTAACAAAACGCAATTGATAATTGGGGCCATCAATGAACCTCCTAATCCTCTTCCTCTCAGTCGGAACCAACCAAACTGCGTGACAAGCCAACTCTGAAAATCTCATCTCATACTGTGTCACAGACATGCACTCCTGGAATAGTTGCTCGAACTGCCTGCATAGATCCTCTCTATTGGTCAGTGGTACAAACTTCTCCAAAAAGAGAACAGAGAACCCATTCCACTAAAGTGGTGCTCCACCGATTGGCCTGCTCCTCTCATAGGCCTCCCACCATCTGAAGGCAGCCCCCGATAGCTGAAAAGTAGTAACGGAGACTCTACTAGTCTCCAAAATACCCTTTGTGCAAAGAATCTGCTGACACCTATCCAAGGAGTCATGATCATCCTCTAACTCAGCCCCACTGAATGATGGAGGTTGGAGCCTCCCAAATATCTCTAGTCTCTTTTGCTTCTCATCACTCATAACGGGGCCCACTTGGGGCTGAGAAACTATAACCGACTGGGTGGTAGTACTCTCGATGTCTGAAGTCCCTACATCACCTGCTCTAGAGTGCGGACAACGGGAGTCTGAGTACCTCTCCCGACCTGAGAAGTGGCTGGTGCGACCTGAACAGAGGCCGCCTGAGCAAGGCTAGTGCAAACAGTCAATATCTGGCCCAAAGACTCTTGACAACCTAGAATCGGAATAGGCATAGTTGGTGCTTGAGTTGGACCCACCGACTCAACCACATCTGGAACCTGCTCCTGAGCTGGAGCAACTGGTGGGTCTACATGTTATGCTCTAGCTGCTGTACGAGCTGCACCTCGGCCTCTACCACGAGCTCAGCCCCTCGTAACACTGGCTGGTGGTTGATGTCGCCCAAATTCACACCACTAATTGGTATTGTGAAGTGGCCGATGCAATTATAATTATCCAACGTGAGTCGGGGTCGATTCCTCGGAGAGCTTATATTGGATTAGGTATATATCTAGACTAAGTGTATGACGTGCCCAAAATGCACTTTCACATACTTTGGTTCTTTCTTTTTACTTTTAATTTTTATGCTATTACTTGTAAATGAAAATTTAAGGAACGATATTTTTGGTGTTGTTGTTTTCAAGTTTATAAAAGATCTAGGGTCGTGACTTACACCTAGGTGGTTACCTAACGGATTCTGGGTTTTAGTTCAGGTTTGGTTGATCAGGGTGTAATATAGCAATCACACTCGATTACCCACTTGATAACTCTCGGTAGTTAGAGTGGTTTTTTCCCAATTTGGCTTTCTCAAGTCCAAATGGGTAATTCACAAAAAAGTGATAGATGCTCACGTCGGGTCTTACTATCTCTAGATTTGACCCTTTAATTGGGGCTATCAATTTCTTGAGTTCACCCCAATTTCCTGTTAGCCTAGTTTTCCTAGACTTAGTCTCTCTTTCTCAAGTAGAGACTAGGTCAATTAGGCTTGAATCAATGTTGCAACTATTTATTCTAAAACTGAAGCAAGAACTAGGCTAAATATCACTCACCCAATCACAAACAAGCCCTAAATTAAACACTCATTAGGCACCCACACTAGGGTAGGGTCATAACCCTAGCTAAGAAATTTGCTACTCATAGATAAAATTGAAGAAACTAAAGAAGAAAAGAAGATTAAACTCATAATAGACGATAAATAGAAGAAAATTCAATGTTAAAATGATAAACTAATACAAAATTACCCAAAACAGTAAAGGAAAAACATCTATCTATTTTCTAGTCTTCAAACTTGACCTAAATTTGACAAAAAAAAACTATTTATACCCAGCTGAATTATAGGAAATTCTGCGGCCGCACAATTCTGTGTGCGGTCCGCACTTTGAAGCTGGCTTGACAGGATGGACTTTTTCAGCCGCACAATTATGGGTTATGGCCGCACTTCTTCAGATTCTACAGACCGCACATTTCTGAGTGTGGCTGCACTCTTAAACTTGAGCTTGACATGAGAGGCTTCTGCGGACCGCACATTTCTGAATGCATCCGCACTTTTGAATTCTGCGGCCGCACAAAAATAGTGCGTTCCGCACTTCTTCATGGACCTAGACTCCCATCTCTCTGAACCTCATCTTGTGCGGCCTCACAATACTTGTGCAGTCCGCACTTTGCAAAGGAATCTGTCAAAGGTTCTTCATGGGCTGCAGTCGCACTCAATATTGTGCAGTACCTCACTTTGCTTTTTTTTCTTTGTTTTAGTCCTTGTCCAATATTACTCCTTCTTGAGTTGATTTTCATCTTTTTGACTCATAGTCAAGCACACTTCATCAGTATTTGGGAATATCTTTAAGCAATTTTGAGTTAAAACAAAAGTAAAAGTGTGCGAATAAGTAGTCAAAATCCCTACTTATCAACTCCCCCAAACTTAAGCTTTTGCTTGTCCTCAAGAAAATAAGGTAATTCCCACCTCCAAAAGAAAAGAGCTATTTTAGCTGGCCTAAGGTGAATCAAACACACATCAATTAGGATCAACAATTACCCACATACTCATGAATAATGTTTGAATGTTATAAATAGCTCTAATGTGACACAGGA
This sequence comes from Nicotiana knightiana, assembly GCA_005239525.1. Taxonomy (NCBI): domain Eukaryota; kingdom Viridiplantae; phylum Streptophyta; class Magnoliopsida; order Solanales; family Solanaceae; genus Nicotiana; species Nicotiana knightiana. The sequence continues at coordinate 172,976 of ML390667.1, forward strand.
GCATCAAGGGTTGACTTTTATCATCAAGGAAGTTCACACTTTCATGTAGGTCATGTGGATCCCACACTCCTCCTATACTCTCCATAATCTCATCTCACTCAAGAATGAAACACTCAATGCAATGATTCGTGAAAGACTCGCTCATCACTTTCAAAAGAATGTCACAAGTACGGCTCTAAGGACCATATGCTTGCCCCTCATGTAGATCACCACTAATGTAAGCTTAGTCAGCTTGAAATCACGTAGGGATTTTTCGGCATGTAATGAAGGCTTTTAAAATAAGGAGGGAAATGTTGGAATGAAACGGGTCCATCTTTCCATTAGCACTCCATTTTCTCTTTTTGGCTCATACTTTGTCGACTCTTTGAGTCATTTTCTTTTTCCTTAGGGGAACTAAAGAGACTTGACATCACTCTTTCTTGGTCATGATATTCATATTCTCCTTCTTTGCTTTCTCCATGCTTTGCACTTTTTCTTTTTTTTGAATCCTTTCAACCCTTCAAATTATTCACTTTCTATTTGTGTTTTTTATTTTGTTCTTTCTTTCTTTTCTTTTGTGCCTTGATACCACTTTAAACTCCTCGTCTCTCCCTGTCACAACCCCAAACCTAAACTAGCCGTGATGGCGCCTATCGTGATACTAGGCTAGCCAATTCACTGAAAATAATAAAATGATTTTCCATTTAACACATCAAATATCCGAATTTTTCATAATAATTCTGTTTCTCAAGCATTTCAAAACATTAAAAATGATTAGATCATCTAAACACAACCTCAACATCTAGAGTCAACCGTCATGAGCATCTAAGAGTTGATACAGTCTAATACAAATCCTCTACTACAACAGGTTTGGGAAGTAAAGTAAAATGTCAGAGTAGGAAGGAGAAAGAGTAGGTTGCGGACGCTAAGCAGCTACTCACAATCTCCTAACAATGCTCCAAATGGGGTAGCTCAATCATCGCTCTGCCCCGACACCTGAATCTGCACACAAGGTGCAGGGAGTAACGTTAGTACGCCAACTCAGTAAGTAACCAAAGTATCTAAAAACATAAGTGTAGTGACGAGCATTTAAACTTTATAGTTTCATAAAAATAACTACCAGTAAAGGTAATAGATCAAGTCAAGAGTCCACATTTACCAAAGATTTTACAAAACTCCAGTTTTCCCTTTTTAAACTTGTAAGAAACATTAGTCAACATTTATCAAAGAGGCTCAGTGTAAAGAATAGTGAAAACAGTAGTTTCATAAAAATATCAGCCACTCGGGCACAGTGTCACTCACAAATAAAGCCTCTCGGGCCAGCCTCTTAGTCACTCGTGACTCTACTCTCATAAGTCAATGGTCACACTCAGCACTCTCACTCATCAGGTACCATATAACAACTGTTGCGGCATGCAACCCGATCAAATATATATATATATATATATATATATATAAATTATATTGCTGCGGCGTGCAGCCCGATCCATATAATAGTCGACTGCGCTCACTGGGGGTGTACAGACTCCTGGAGGGGCTCCTTCAGCCCAAGCGCTATATCGCTGCGGCATGCAGCCCGATCCAATATATATAGTACTGCGACGTGCAGCCCGACCCATATATAATGTATATTGCTGTGGCGTACAGCCCGATCCATATATAATATATATTGCTGTGGCGTGCATCCCGATCCATATATAATACATATATATATTGTTGCGGTGTGCAGCCCGATCCATATATAATATGTATTGCTGCGTCGTGCACCCAAATCCATATATAATACATATATATTGCTGCGGCATGCAGCCCGATCCATATATAATATATATTGTTGTGGCATGCAGCCCGATCAAAATTAGGCACAATTCCCGAAATTTGCCAAATCCAGCCCTCGGGCCCACGTCTCGAAATTCGATAAAATTAACACCACAAGAATCCTCATCATCCCATGATTCTATACATACCAAGAACACTGAAATCGAAGTCCCAATGACCCCTCAAATCCCAATTTAAAGTCTCTTGATCACAAAACCCATTTTCCTATCTAAATTCCTACCCATTTCATGATTAACAGAAGAAAAATATTCACAAATACAAGAGACGAGGTCCAAGTAACTTACCCAATCGATAACTTCAATTTCCTCTAAAAACCACTGCTCAAAGCTCCAAACCCTTCCACAAATGGTGAAGAATGGGTGAAATTTCACGAAGGCACCCTTTTATACTCTCTGCCCAGTGGTTCCGCACCTGCGGTCACTTCTGCGCACTTGACTTAAGCCTCCTTCTTTCACACCTGCGACTACCACTTCGCACCTTCACTTCCGCAGGTGCGGCCAACTATCCGCACCTGCGACCCCTTCACAAGTTGCCAAACTCCGCACCTGTGCATGGTCTTCGCACCTGCGGCCATCGCACCTACGACTTCCCATCCGCAGGTGCGACCACACCAGTAAAGTGGCACCAACAGCAGCTTTGCTGCAAATTTACAAGCCCAAACCTTCGTTGACCATCCGAAATCAATCCTGAGCCCATCAGGGCCCCAACCAAAAATATCAACAAGTCCCATAACCTTATTCAAACTTAGTCGAGCCTTCGAAACACCAAAAACCACGCAAAAACACCAAAATCACATCAAATTCAAGCCTATGAACTTTGAAACTTCTAAATTTCACCAAGGATGCCGAAACTATCAGATTGATCTGAATATTTGCACACATATCCAAAATGACATTATGAACCTGCTCCCACTTCAGGAATTCCATTCCGACCCCGATAGCCGATTTTCCACTGCCTACTAGAAATCGCCAAATACTAACTTTCGCCAATTCAAGCCTAATTCTATGCCGGACATCAAAACCACATTCCGAAAACACTCCTAAGTCCCAAATCACTTAAGGAAGCTATCCGAACCATAAAATCTACATTCTGAGGTCGTTTACCAATAAGTCAATTTCCGGTTGACGTTTCCACTATTGAACCAAGATAAGAGAGTAAGTGTCTCATTTCTCTCCAAAAATCGCTCCGAACCCAAGCCAACCAATCTAACACAACGTAATGAAGCTGAACCACATATAATGAAGCAGAAACGGGGGAAACAGGGCTAAACTCTCGGAACGACCAGCCGGGTCGTTACATCTTCCCCCACTTAAATATATGCTCATCCTAGAACATGCCAAGAGTTGTTCTCCAACACTCTCAAACTGCCGCTTAGCCTACCATGCACAAACTCGGGGGTGATCCCACGTCACCCTATCCCATATAGGTCCAATAGCACAACACAGTTGAAATTTTGAAATCCAATCCTGACCTATAAATCTTAGATCCAAATTCCCACTTCTGAAATAATATACAAGGTCAAAATTCCACAACTATAAACTGAACAAGTCTGAACATGCTGAATCAAACCATATACGCACCCCAAATGAAATCATATACACCGCATGACTCGAAGACCCATAGAGATAACTCCCAATCACAATAGCTTCCCAGAACAACCCAATACCGGTACATAACCTCTTATCAAGAAATGCCTCGCTATAACACTTTCATATACGGCTGATGATGAAAGAAACACGTAGAAACTAGCAGCCATTCGTTCGATCAGTCAGACATGAAGCTCCCCCTACCCAAATAGGAATTATAGAAGATTTCTAAGCCGACTCCCGATATTTATCCTCCCAACTATGCTGTAGACAATTCTGACAATATTCATTCTAGGTCAATGACCTCTTCTCATCCAACACGACCACTCTGATGACATGACACATCGATACAATTCGAAGCCATAACATGTGCAACTTGTGAAATCAATAGCAACATCCCAACGTAATCAAATTATATAAAAGATTAACACGAGAGGACTGTCCTGCCATTAAAAATTACCACCACAACATCATGCTAAAATCCTGGCACACATCGTAAAAATAAAAACACACGAATCCAATACCAAAGGTCATACCCCTACATAACTCCGCTACATTGAGCGATCTCATCCAAACGCTGGTCAACATGAAATGTTTCAAACCACCTTTCCCAAAGTCAATAACCATTCAAAATTCGACATCAAGTACTCAAAGTGCACTTCCATAACCATAGGGAAATTGGAAGACACCATGCAACACGAATCAGAAAGAACATAACCAATACGTCTCAACCTCACAATACCCAATTGCTTACCTTACTCAAATCCCGCCATAAAGCCCAAATAAATTCGCACCATAAATGCATATAACTAATAATCACCACTCCTCGAAACACCGAAGGGTAACTCATAGATCACCAGAATATGACTAAACTTAATAACAATTGAATGGTACATCCCTCAATAATAGAAATTCGGAGTCAACAAATTCCGACCCGGTGCAAAACACACACTCATACGGGCCTACCAATAACCCCGAATCAACTCTGGCCACCCACAACATATAGATAACTCACCAAAAATTTCACAATTATTAAATCATGGTACATAATAACATCCGACTAGCTTTGCTCGCATCTTCACAGTTCACTACCATAAAATAACCTGTTTATTAGAACTCTCAGTCTTGAAGTCACGAATCGCACCAATTACTATATCTGATCTCAACTCCACCGCTCGAATACATAGCGCATCCCTAATACTCAATCATTCCACAAGGGATACCCTTATAATTCTTCCGTGTTACCAAGCAACCTTGAATATCAACAGTCGATCCAACAAGAGAGCGCCACGATACTAATGAAGTACCCTTAACTCAAACACATTGCTCTTTCTGAAATGTATACCCTCACTAAGCCACCCAACAATGCTATTCTACCTAGCCATCTGAAACTGCAAATGTTGCCTAAGAATCTTGACCTCCCTTCCAGAACTGAACCGTAACCTCACATATGAAATATTGACTCTGCACAACATACCGCATAAGCCATGCCATCCTATGGTGAATATGGGAACTTCATGATCCCTTCCGAGCCACAAGAAACTACGTACCCAACTAGCCAATAACTTTCCATTTGATCCTATCTAATGAGCAAAATCACTATACGCCACAGGCTCCTCATGCCAGTAGAAGATATACATCTCTAGCCGTGGTAGAAACCATCAATAACTCTCCGAATCCCATTGTACGATAACAAACCGTCAAGACTGAATCCTTCAAACTCAACCAAGCTAAGCAGGTCACCAAAATCCAAGAGCATTGCCAAGAAACACATGTAAAAACTCATTACCTCATAAGCACCTAAAGAACTAATCATATCCCTCACCATGCCGATCCGACCTACTACCAAGTTGTCCTATTAATCCAAGTTCCTTCTCACTTACTTCGAATTGATACTTTTCCTTGCCATAATACCACAATTCTCAATCCAGACTCACCAAACGAGTCCCAAGCATAAAATTATACCGTCTAAAGCTCGTAAGCCGTTGAATACTCTCTCAAATGTCCCCAAAAGTACCACATTCAAAATACTTACCCTGAAGAGACTTTCTGCGAATCTAAAGCCATTACCTTTACTTTCCTGATACTGATATGTAGAATCCATGATAATGTAGAAATGTTGTAAGTCTTGACACCCTCCAACGTAAATCTCAATTACACTGACCAATTAGACACAATTGACCTGACCCGTTTGCACACTAACATACCAGAAAAGTAATCCACAAATTTGAAGCAACAAGAAAATTCATACACTGCACCCACTACACCTTTTACAGTTACAACTCAATTATTCAATAGAACTCACCTACCCATAAGTACATTACAACCTGTATCGAAGAATTTCCATTACTCGAGTCATTCCCAGACTCCCCTCTGTACGTCATAACTGATCCACATATATACCTCAAACTGAAACCAATACAAGACATAATCCTGCAATCATCTTATCATTAACAGACTCTCCCACTTGGCTCAAAGCCAACGATCAAGACAAACAATAACTCACAATGCCCACAATAACACAATCCGTCTAATAGCTCAAGTCATTGCAAATCTCGCATTCACCATTGTAATAATCATGCCAACTTCCACAAGCGATCTAAACTCAAATTACAACATATATCATTTACTGGTAGAAGAGAACTTACTACAGAACAACGTAGGGATCCACACCCCAGGACAACTCGCAGGAGATACCCCTGCCGACTTAGCCTCAAACATGATATCTCTCTATACACTTTCGAAGATCATAGCTATTACGCAGTCACTACACCTTTCTGCATTAAAACATACCTGATGGTAGAACCAACACTAGAGCTGAGGTCAAAGGAATCTTGAGCTTCTGGAAGCTCTACCCACACTCGTCTGACCACATGGATACCCTCACTGGACACCGCGTGTCCCAAGAATGCTACTGAACTGAGCCAAAATTCACACTTGGAGAACTTTGCATAGAGCTTCTCCTCCCTGAATCCTTATAATTCCATCCTCAAATACTAAGTATGCTACCCCTGGCTACGCGTATACGCCAGCGTGCCATCAATGAGTACAATAACAAAGGAGTGCTAATACGGCTGGAATACACCGTTAATCAAATATATGAACTCTACTGGGGCAATTATTAGCCCAAAACACATCACCAGGAACTCATAACCCAACAAAAAGATCCGCTTCACTCCACAACTAAACAACATGAGAGGTCTTCCAATACACTCACAACTCGAGACAGAAATCAAACACTCAATAGTTCTTTCCACATTTCCAGCCAATCCTTTTGTCACAATTCACAGTCTGAACACATCTAACCATCAAATCACACTCACCATATGGGCATCCAGTCATAAAATCCCTTCAATAAGGACATCAATGGACATATAAGTCCCCAAAATACATGTGCTCACACAACGAAGTCTCAGCACTCAAGCCACAGACAGAATCTGGCCCTATGTCCTCCAGACTAGACAATTATCAAAATGTAAAAATCACATCTCATCCATGGAAGATTCGAATACATGAAGGGAATTCAAAGAGTTACGATTTTGGCTGAATAAAATGGATTCGCACAACAAGAATTCGAGAATGTGGGATTTTCCTAAGGGTTCTATAGCCTCTCGAAGATAAGTACAAACGTCTCCGTACCGATCTGCAAGACTCTACTAAACCTGCTCATGACCGTTGAGTCCTATGTAACCTAGCACTCTGATACCAACTTTTCACGACCCCAAACCTAAACTGGCCGTGATGGCGCCTATCGTGATACTAGTCTAGCCAATTCACTAAAAATAATGAAATGAATTTCCATTTAACACATCAAATATCTGAATTTTTCATAATAATTATGTTTCTTAAGCATTTCAAAACATTAAAAATGATTAGAACATCTAAACACAACCCCAACATTTGGAGTCAACCGTCATGAGCATCTAAGAGGTGATACAGTCTAATACAAATCCTCTACTACAACAAGTCTGGGAAGTAAGGTAAAATGTCAGAGTAGGAAGGAGAAAGAGTAGGCCGCGGACGCCGAGAAGCTACCTCACAATCTCCAAACAATGCTCCAAATGGGGTAACTCAACCATCGCTCTGCCCCGGTACCTGAATCTGCACATAATGTGCAGGGAGTAACATGAGTACGCCAACTCAGTAAGTAACCAAAGTATCTAAAAACATGAGTGTAGTGACGAGTATTTAAACTTTATAGTTTCATAAAAATAAGTACCAGTAAAGGTAATACATCAAGTCAAGAGTCCACATTTACCAAAGATTTTACAAAACTCCAGTTTTCCCTTTTTAAACTTGTATGAAACATTAGTCAACATTTATCAAAGAGGCTTAGTGTAAAGAATAGTGAAAACAGTAGTTTCATAAAAATATCAGCCACTCGGGCACAGTGTCGCTCACAAATAAAGCCTCTCGGGCAAGCCTCTTAGTCACTCGTGACTTTCTCATAAGTCAATTCTCACACTCAGCACTCTCACTCATCAGGTATCATACAATAGTCGACTGCGCTCACTGGGGGTGTACAGACTCCTGGAGGGGCTCCTTCAGCCCAAGCGCTATATTGTTTCGGCGTGCAATCTAATCCAATATATATATTGCTGCGGCATGCAGCCCGATCCATATATAATACATATTGCTGTGACGTGCAGCCCGATCCATATATATATATATATATATATATTGTTGTGGCGTGCAACCCGATCCATATATAATATATATTGATGCAGCATGCAACCCGATCTATATGTAATATATAACATATATATTGATGCGGCGGGCAGCCCGATCCATAACTATCCTCACATACTCGGTGCTCGACCTCACTCAGTCATCCTCACAAGCCACTCGGGCAATTCATCTCAACTCACGAGACTCAACCCAAAATACTTCTCAGAGTTTCAAAGCAGTGTGATAACAATGAAAATAACAACAAGTGGTAAACATGACAGAGTTCACAGATGTTCTATCAGGATAGTGTGAGAATAGTGTAAAAGTACCTCTGAGGGTCTAAACAGGTCGGCACAAGGCCCCAAACATGGCTCACAGCCCATAAACAAGTATAAATTTCTAAAACACAGGATGTCGTAAGGTTTCAAATTGAATATGCGTCTTAATAGTCGCCACGGGACGGACCAAGTCACAGTCTCTATTGGTGCCCGCCCATACGCTCGTCACCTAGCATGTGCGTCACCTCATTTACCAAAACAATATACAATACCGGGGTTTCATACCCTCAGGTTTAGAGTTACAATCGATACTTACCTCAAAGCAGCCCAAAAGCTACTCCGTGATGCTCTTGCCCCTCGAATCGGCTCCCAAAAGATCTGAGTCTATCACAAATCAGATCCATAACATCAAAATATGCTACGGAGACAAACCCCAATCGAAAACTATCAAAATTAGGCATAATTCCCGAAATTTTCCACATCCGGCCCCCGGGCCCACGTCTCAAAATTCAATAAAATTAACACCACAAGAATCATCATCCTCCAATGATTCTATACATACCAAGAACACTGAAATCGGAGTCCCAATGACCCCTCAAATTCCCAATTTAAAGTCTCTTGATCACAAAGCCCTAATTACCCATTTTCTCCGTAAACTCCTACCCATTTCATGATTAACAGAAGAAAAATCATCACAAACACAAGAGACGAGGTCCAAGTAACTTACCCAATCGATAACTTCAATTTCCTCTGAAAAACACCGCTCAAAGCTCCAAACCCTTCCACAAATGGTGAAGAATGGGTGAAATTTCACGAAGGCACCCTTTTATACTCTCTGCCCAGTGTTTCCGCACCTGCGGCCACTTATGCGCACCTACGGACCCGCACCTGCGGTCCCACGTGCGCATTTGCGCACTTGCCTTAAGTCTCCTTCTTCCGCACCTGCGACTACCACTTCGCACCTGCGCTTCCGCAGGTGCGGCCACCTATCCGCACCTGTGACCCCTTCACAAGCTGCCAAACTCCGCACCTGCACATGGTCTTCACACCTGTGGCTCCCCATCCACAGGTGCGCCAACGTCAGTAAAGTGGCACCATCAGTAGCTTTACTGCAAATTTACAAGCCCAAACCTCCGTTGACCATCCGAAATCGATCCCGAGCCCCTCGGGGGCCCAACCAAAAATACCAATAAGTCCCATAACCTTATTAAAACTTAGTCGAGCCTTCGAAACACCAAAAACCACGCAAAAATGCCAAAATCACATCAAATTCAAGCCTATGAACTTTGAAACTTCTAAATTTCACCAAGGATGCCGAAACTATCAGATTGATCTGAAAATTTGCACACATATCCAAAATGACATTACGAACCTGCTCCACTTCCGAAATTCCATTCCAACTCGATAGTCGATTTTCCACTGCCGACCGAAAATTGTCAAAAACTAACTTTCGCCAATTCAAGCCTAATTCTACATCGGACATCAAAACCACATTCTGAACACACTCTTAAGTCCCAAATCACCTAACGAAGCTATCCAAACCATAAAATCTACATTCCGAGGTTGTTTACCATCAAGTCAACTTTCGGTTGACTTTTCCACTATTGAACCAAGATAAGAGATTAAGTGTCTCATTTCTCTCCAAAAATCGCTCCGAACCCGAGCCAACCAATATAACACAACGTAATGAAGCTGAACAACATATAATAAAGTAGAAAGGGAGGAAACGGGGATAAACTCTCGAAACGACCGGCCGGGTCGTTACACTCCCCCAAACTTATTTTTTCGCCATTTGTTTCTCACGAGTGCTAAGGAAAGCTCGGTTGCCAAGAGAGGGTCACTATAGAATGAGTAAAGACTTGTAACGTGGTAATCGAATGAAAAAGTCCTTAGGCTGAAAAGGGTTGACTAAGGATAACATCATTGGTGGGCCATGGAAGGTTTCAAAACGGGTCAAGAAGAACCTACAATCATTTCTCAAGCCAAGCAAACTTAGAATTTCTCCTAGAAACACATTCGGGGAAAGTTCTAGACCATTCGCACGGGTACTTGGACTTGTAACAAAATATCTCACCTCTCACACAACCAGATTGTTAAAGAGGATAGAGTCGAGGGACCACAACAACCGTATTCAAGATTGAAAATCGCTAATGGTTCAACTAAACCACCTGATGATTGACTAAGTCAACACAAGAGTCACAGGGTCACTAACTAGAGCCATTTCTTTTCAAAAACTTATTTTTAACCATAAGTGTGTATTTAAGTGTGTTGGTACCAAGTGAAGCATGCTTGAACCTTATTTATTCATTATTGTTTTTAGGTAAAACATAAACAAACGGACTAAATCCCTTAAGAAGGTTGTCACGCCATCCATCGTTGGGAAGAGCCACCTGGTTCACGCAAAACCCACCTATGGAAAGAACTGTGGCATTAAGAAAACCAAAGGCTTACTGCTCACGTAAAAGAAGCTACCAAATCAAAAGAATCTATTAAAGTAAATAAGAAGCTAGATTATTAATAAAAAAATAAAGAAGCTATGAAATAAACTACTGAAAGTAGCGAAAATGAATATACAAACCAAGGGAAATAGAATATATACATCAAAAGAGAGAGAGAGAGAGATAGAGAGAGAGAGAGAGAGAGGAATAAATACATAATGAAAGAGAAAATAAAGATAAAAGAGAAAGATTATTAAAGTTATTACAGGCCAATGTCATCAAATCAAACCAAAATAGACCACCCCCTAAATAAAAACAAGCATTGTCCTCAATGCTTAGCAAAATCAAAACAAGGGAGGGTAGAGAGTAAAAGAAAACTCCCTATGTGGTGTCAGGGTGCATGGCAGCATGATACACTCAAATTACACGTAGGCGGTCGATGTCAAATATAATAACCCAAATAGGTTGGGGTCGAATCCCACAGGGAATAGGTGCAAAAAGATTACTTGAATAGTGTGAAACTTCACTTAAATCGTAATTCTATTTCGTGAGCTTAAAAATAGTGTTGTAATTATGTGTAGTAAAGAAAACTATTGTATTGTGAGAATGTAATTGATTTGATTAAGGAAATCAAGTTTGTGTCCTCATCAATGGAATGTACTGCTATCGGCCTTAATATGATATATTTCTAATGGAAGGTCCTTTGATATGCAAATGGTTTCTAAGTGACTACCCAATATTTCCCAATAGTTGGGTAGTATTTTCTCTTTATAATTTTCCCAAATAGAAAAGAGTTGAAATTAAGAATAACCAATTTATTCTAAATAGAACCCACTTATTCCTACGCGATTCTATTAAACAAGGTTTAACGCCTTGAGTTTTTGATATTCAATTGTATCAAACTCTAACCAACTTTTCCAAGTAAAGATAGAGTAAAATGGAATTAGTTAATGTTTGCAAACACCAACAATAAATGAAGCATGAGAAATGAATAAATATCAACCAACCATTATATATATATATTCAATAGTAAACACCCATTCACATTACTCCCATTTAGGGTACACAATCTTAGTATTTAAAACTAGCTACTCATACTAGAATCCAAGAATAAAACAATAAATAAAGTCATAAGGCTTACAAAGGTACAAGATTCTCTCTTCAAAAGCTTCCAAAACAATGGTGTATTCATTGCCTTCAATGTAGACTTTTTTTTAGACAAGATGTCCCACAAAAACCCCTAGTATATCTATTTATAGTGGGCCAAAAGTCGGGGTCAAAGTTGGACAAAAATACCCCTGCAGAACACGTTTGCGACCACATAATGGTCGCAGATCATGTATGCGGTCTGCAGACTTGCTAGGTCGCCGCATAATTGCACGCCCAGTTTCCCAGTTCCCCATCGCAGAACCATTATGCGGTCCGCATAGTGATTATGCGATCACAGACTTCATCGCAAATGTGCTCTCGTAGAAGCATTATGAGACCGCATAATATATCGCATATTATTCTCTTCAATGGATGGAAAACCTGCTTCAGTTTGCGGTAGGTTCGCGGCCTGCACATCACTTCTGTGGTCGCAGACCTGCCGTATTTTTGCCTTTTATGGGTTTTTGACTTATTTTCTGTGTTTTTGGTTCTTCAAGTCTCGTACACTGCAAAACACCTAAACTTCATAAGAAATAACTAAAAATGCTTTAAAAGACGAGCTGAAGTCTATGTAATTAGTATCAAAACTGCCGAAATTCTACGGCACATCACAGCATCACCACCCTCGGGCTCCTCCAACTGGATCTCATCAACCTTTAGTTAGGGAACAACGGGGTTGGAAAACATATGAAACATCTCCTCGGCAGTGTGGGCAGCAAGCTGGATCGTCAGACTGGCCAGCTAGTGCCTCTGCTGATGATGCTACTGGGTCTGCTGGTACTGATGGATCTGTCCCCATCAGTAGGTCAAATGGTAAATCACCAGCTGCTGCAATCTTTTTCACCTCCTTTCTAAATCTCTCCACTGATTTCTTGGAAGCCTGGGATTTCCTCAACTTCTTCACCTATTTTCCCAACTCCTCAATAGCTCCCCCATGTGCCACTAGTGTATCCTAATGATCTTCTGGTTCTCCAGAATCTTCTTCAATGTTTCCTCCACTAACAGAGGGACCTGTGGTACTGCTGGGGTAGAATACTGTGCTGCAACAACATTGGATATGTCAGACAGCTTAGAATTGGTTTTCTGCATCCAGTTGTTGAGGCTCGCCAATGTTTGAGAGACTCACAGCGCAGTGAGTGGATAAGTGGATGAGACCGGTACTGTTACTGATGCAGATGGTCTAGAAGATAAAGGTGGTGGCATGTCTGTTGTCTCGGTTGAAGGATCGACTGTTGTGGAAGGCATATGAGTTGCATGGGCGCTGTAGATGGCTCAGCAGCAGACTCCATAACCACCACCGATGGCTCATCAGACTGACCAACAGTGGTAGTTGCCTTACCCTTGAACTTTGGGTTGTCCGCACCTTGCAAGGAGTACCATGAGAAGGGCTTCTTGGCCCGCACTTTTTATCAAAACTCCTCGGCTCCACCTTTGCATCTGTGAAATATTTTGTGAGGGAGTTGGGATATGGGTAGGATCTTTCACCTTTTCGGACAACCACTGACATGTTTCTGACATGATGGCATCCATATTGATTGGGTACCTGGCCATAATAGATGCCACCAAAACTGCTAGGGGGATTGGAAGATTGTTCTCATTCCTTCTTGGGTCAATACAACTACATACAAAAGATTTCCACCCTTTTGCTTCAAAATTTAGGGTGGCCCGTGTAATAGAAACCCCTGTTGTGATCCATGGTGGCGGTGGTCCTAGAGTAGCCAAAATCTATGCTAACCAAGAGCGAGTTGCATCACCCATAGCAAGCTTCTCCATGTACCGGATGACCTCTACCTCCTCGAATCCCAAGTATGTATTCAAAGTGCTCTGGTCGAATCTAACTTTCAAATTTCTCACTTTAGTCACCTTGGTACCCTTCTTGATGTGACCACATTGACATAAAACTCCCATACCAAGTCCTCTTTTGCATCCATGATAGGCTGGGTGAACCACATCCACCCCTTTCGCTCCCGAAACTGCTTTAGGACATTTGGATTGTATTTATCCAAATCCTTCATTAAGAACTGTTGCTCGAGTGTGAGTGATCTCTGGGACCACCACTCTCTAAACCTTGTGAAGGCTGTCAGACTCACAAATCGATCTTCCCAACTTCCTTCTTCTTCGACCTTTCTAGGCCTCCCACTCGAGTGTCACCTCCCCTACCATCATCAGTAACATCATCATAATAATCTACTACAATAGGTGCAGGAGGAGTATGTGTAGAGGAGGGCTCTGAACCCTGGATTTCAGCATCCAAACCCTCAGAAAAACTGGATGTGGTGGACGGTTTGTCGCGCAGTTGGTATCTCCCAGTGGATTGTGGTGGTTGGGATTGGGCCTCAAGCTGTAAGTCCACTAAATGAACCTCGGAGGCTTCCCTAGACGAGGCATACGAGCTAGATTCTGAGGGCTATGTGGCCCTTCCTCTCCCAGTGGTCGACTTTTTTGCTATGGCTTTTTATTGCACTCCCAGTGGGTGAGTGCCCTTTCCTCGGCCTCGGGAGGGTTCACCCCTCCCTTTAGATGTATCGCCTCTGCCTCGTGATCGAACCATTGTCTGCAATACAAGGCACATAAGTCAGTTAGAATTCAAAACAGTGTTAGCAGTTGCAGCAAAATAGTGTACAAAAGAGACATGTGGACCGCACAAAATTAAGTGCGACCACAGATTGTCATGTGCGGACCCCACATTTTCAAAGTGTGGTTGCACATCCTGAAGTGCAGAACGCACAATTTTGAGTGTGTCCACACAATCCCAGGTTCAGACTACTGGTTCTCTGATGTTCCAAAGTGCGGTTGCACATAGTTTTCTACGGAATAATTTTTCTGCGGAAAGCAAAATATTGAGTGCGGTCCGCACTTTACATGCATCACATTTTTCCGTAACTCACTATCTGCGTACTGCACAATTTGAAATCATACGGCACTGGCTTTACATTTTGCAATTTTTTGCACAATTTAAACATGGTATAGCAAATTAAACATGATGAATGATCTACCCAGTCCCCAATGAGCATACATGACATTACCTACACAATTTTAAGCCCATATGAAGAACATTTGACATTTTAGGCCTAAAAATAACTATACTAATGAAGAACAAAAATTAAGGAAAATTGAAAAATCTAAACATGAATTGAACATACCAGTGATGAAGGATGCAGGTGAGGATCTAAATTGATGAAATGAATGAGGAGTGTGAACTAATTTGTTGTGCATTGTGCTTGCTTAGGTCTCAAAAAATCAGAGTGTGTAAAGTTGTGAATAATGCATTGATGTTATATTTATAAGTTAACCAAGTCAGTCAAAATTTTGAGCTGAGTGCCGCGGCACAATTTTGAGTGCGGTCCGCACTCTATACCTGGACCTTGATGAAGTTCTGTGGTCCGCACAAAAGTGAGTGCAGCCGCAGAATGGCCTTTTCTCTGAAACTCAAACTTCAAAGAGTTTCACATTTTTAGTCTCCAGTTGTGCGGTTGCATTCATTATTGTGTAGTCCTCACAATAAGTGTGCGGTTGCATTCATTATTGTGCGGTCCTCACAATAAGTGTGCGGTTCGCACTTTTCAACACTTGGTCAATCTTTTTAGCAAAGTCCCTCCCATGCACACTCATTCTTGCAATTCAATTCAAAACCAGTTAGCTTAATACAAAACCTATCTAACAAAGAAGAAAATGAAAAATAAAAAGAAACATGGGTTACCTCCTAAGAAGTGTCTGATTTAACGTCGCGACACGACGCAGATTACGATCAATCACTTGAAATGAATTAACGCCACGATGTGGCCATCATCAACTTTACCAAGATAATGCTTCACCTGGTGACTATTGACTCTAAACACTTCATCATTTTTGTTCTTCAAGTCTAGTGCACAAAAGAGTGTCGCATTCACAACCTCAAACGGACCACTCCACTTAGACTTCAACTTTCACGGGAACATCTGTAACCGAGAATTGAACAATAACACAAGAACCTTCTTTGAACTCCTTGTTCTGGATGTACTTATCATGGAGGTACTTCATCTTATCCTTATATAAGGACGAACTATTATACGCATGGTACTGAATTCATTAAGCTCATTCAATTGTGTCACCCTCAAGTTGGCGGCAACATTCCATTCAAGATTAAGCTTCTTCAATGCCCACATAGCCTTGTGCTCAAGTTCCACCGGAAGGTGACAAGCTTTCCCGAATACTAACCGGTATGGAGACATACCAATCGGTATTTTTCAAGCCGTCCTATAAGCCCAAAGAGAATCATCAAGTTTCCTTGACCAATCCATCTGGTTGGCATTCACTATCTTTGACAAAATACTCTTGATCTCCCGGTTGGAGACTTCCACTTGCCCGCTTGCTTGAGGGTGATAAAGGGTTGACACTTTGTGAGTAAGGTATCAAAAGCTTTATTTCAAAAGTGATATCCCCCATCACTAATAATGGCCCTTGGAGTACCAAATCTCTTAAAGATGTTCCTTTTCAAAATGCCACCACACTTCGAGCTTCATTTGTTGGGTAAAGACACGACTTCAACCCACTTTGACACATAATCCACAACTACCAAAATGTAAGTTTTCCCACAAGATATCATGAACAGACCCATGAAATCAATGCCCTACACATAAAAAATGTCAATCTCCAAGATGGTGGTGAGGGGAATCTCATTTTTGTTAGAAATCCCACCGTTCCTTTGACATCCATCATAACGCTTGACGAGATCGCTAGTGTCCTTGTAAAGGGTAGGCCAATAGAATCCACAACTCAACAATTTTGTAACCGTTCTCTCTCCACCATATGATGAAGAGTGGAAAGCCTTAAGAATTTCCACTTGTTCTTCCTCCAGTACACATCGTCGAATCACACCATCGGTACAAATCTGGAAGAGATACGGCTCATCCCAATAATAGTCAAGGCAATCCCGTTTGAGCTTCTTCCTTTGGTTTGAAGAGAACTCATTCGGTACAATACCACTCACAAGATAATTTTCTAAGTCGGCGAACCATGGGATCTCGGTCATTGAAATGGATAGAATTTGCTCGTCGAGGAAGGAATCATTTATCTCAAGGCCGTCATGTGGTCTCCCATCCTCCTCCAAAACGAGACAAGTGGACCGCAACTTGGTTTTCACTACCCTTGTGGTCTTGAATCTCTAGATCAAAAATCTTGCGATAGAAGCACCCACCGCATTAAACTTGACTGTGAGTCTTTCTTGCTCATCGAATACCGAAGCGCCGCATGATTGGTGTGAACAGTCACCTTTGTACCCATCAAGTATGGGCGGAACTCTCCATAGCAAAGACAATAGCAAGGAGCTCTTTTTCGGTCAACTGTGTAGTTGACTTGGGCATCATTTAGAAGTGTTACTTATCTCAAATCATGCAAATCTCTAATCCAACAAGCCCTTGCCTCGCGAATCGGCCTCTGAACACCTCAAATCTAGCACAATATCAACTTAAGATATAGGAAATAATTCCATATGAAAATGCTAAGTTCTTAATCAAAAGTCAAAAAGTCAACCCCCGGCCCATGTATCGGAATCCAATAAAAGTAACAAAATCCCAAATCCCATACAACCACGAGTTCAACCATATCAAACTTACCAAATTCTGACACTGAATCGTCACTCAAATCCCCAAATTTAACTTTTCAATCCCTAACCTAAATCCCAATATTCCACCTCAAAAACACACAAACTAGGTGGGAAATTCAATGAGTAAACAATATTATTGCATAAAAAGGATCATTAGTGACTTACCTCAAGAAACCCCTCGAAATTCCTCTCAAAAATCGCCTTAATCCGAGTTTACAAAGTCCAAAATTGATAGAATCTCGGAAACCCTTCGAAATATAAACTGCTAGTGTTTTCGCACTTGCGACCCACTTAACCGCATCTTCCGTCTCACAGGTGCATCAAATCCTCCGCTTCTGTGGTTTCCCCTGGAGGCCCCTGCCTTCGCTTCTGCGACAAAACATGCGCATATGCGAGTCCGCATTTTCATAAGTTCCTCCGCACCTGCGCTCCCCAGCCTCCTCAGTGAGCTTCTGCATATGCTCCCAATACGACGTATCTGCAATCTCGCAGGTGCGGAAAATAACCTAGCACCTGTAACCATTTCCCACTTCCTTCCAGTCCGCTTCTGCGATGCCATCCACGTACCTACGACCTCGCATTGCGACCACGACCTTCGCAGGTGCAATCACACTCGTCCAAGTCTGCCCAACCATGCTTTAACTTCCAAATTCGATCCATTAACCATCTGAATCCACCCGAGACCCCCGAGACCTCAACCAAATATACCAACAAGTCCTAAAAACAATAAGAACTTAGTCGAGGCCTAAAACCACATCAAACAACATCAAAAACATGAATCGCAGCCTAATTTACTCCTAATGAACTTATGAATTTATAGCTTATACATTCGATGCCGAAACCTATCAAATCAACTCCGATTGACCTCAAATTTTGCACACAAGTCATAATTGACACAACGGATATATTCCAACTTCCAAAAATAAAATCTGAGCCCGCCAATCCCGAAGTCAACTCTCGATCAAACTTCTCAACTTTTCAAACATCTAATTTTCAACCTTTCATCATTTCAAGCCAAATTCTACTACGGACCTCCAAATCACTATCCGGACTCACTCCTAAGTCCAAAATTACCCTACGGAGTTATCAAAACCATCAAAACTCTATTCCAGAGCCGTTTACATATAAGTCAACATCCAGTCAACCTTTTCAACTTAAGCTTCCAACATTGAGACTAAGTGTCTCAACTCATTCCGAAACATCCCCCGAACCAAACCAACTACCCTGAGAAGTCATATAATGGAAATTGAGCATAAAATAAGCAGTAAATAAGGGAACGAGGCTATAACACTAAAAATGACAGGTCGGGTCATTACAAACCTCTTATGTCAGTTAACTGACCATGCTTGTATCTTCTATGATGAACTTAAGAATATAATAGATTATTTTTTGTTTTAAATAAACTCTTAAATCTTCAAGGGTCATATATTCTTGTTCAAACTAAAAAGGATGCATGATATATAACTTGTGAAAAATAAAGTAATGAAACTATAAAATCGAAATAAATATTATCCTAAATATATTAAAATTGATGATTGAGATTTCTTCCTTTATTAAGTGACAATAATCGTCTTTTCAAATACTTTATATTTTTTATTTAACTTTTATTTTATTGCTCAAATATAATTTTTAAGTTTAAAATGTATGAAATTTTCTTAAACTTTTGTATTCATTGACACAGGATACACATGTGACGTGCCCACCCTAAGACTTAGAAGTGGAAATCAGGTTGGTCGGATGGGTGGGTTAAAAAGGGTAATGCAAAAATGAATAAAAGATTCGATCCACCCATATTTAATACGTATAGAAATGGGTTAACCGATGGATAATATGGATATTCATATTATTTGTAACTACTTCAAAGTGTTCACTTTAGGGAGAATTTTTAGTCTCTCAAATTTGAGAAACCCCCAATTTGAGTCTTTGCAAATGTAAAAGTTAAGCTCATTGGTTATCCATTAAGTATTCATTTTTAGTGGATACTATGGATCTTATTCATATTTGATCTATTTTTAGAAAGTTCATTATTTAACTTATTTTTTAGTAATTAATATAAATGGATGATTATTTTTTTTATCAAATTTTGCCACTGCTACTAAGACTAATTCACATAAGACCCAAAAAAAAAAGGGCGGAGTGCACTAGTCGCAACTTTTATCCACCTATTTAAAACATATCTATAATTTCCAATGTGTTTAAATATTGGCGAGTTCATCTAAATTTCAGGACTAAATATCCCAAATTTTTGAGCTACTGATTTGAAATTCAAGACTTATTGTCCTAAATTTTGAGATGCTAATTTAAAATTCCGGACTAAGTGTCCTGAATTTCTAAACTTAACTTGAAATTCAGAACATAAGAGTTGAATTTCTGGACAAAATTTTTTAACTTAAGGACACGATGATGTGAAGTTTGGACTTTAAGCTTTAAACTTAAGGAGCTTGTGTCATGAAGTTTTAGTAAATTGTTGATCTTTAACTATATTGTAAACTATGGATATATCTTAAACAGT
Source organism: Nicotiana knightiana (assembly GCA_005239525.1). Classification (NCBI taxonomy): domain Eukaryota; kingdom Viridiplantae; phylum Streptophyta; class Magnoliopsida; order Solanales; family Solanaceae; genus Nicotiana; species Nicotiana knightiana. Next base: position 193,009 of record ML390667.1, read on the forward strand.
ATGCTTAAAAGTGGTTACCTGGTGTCATTTCAAAAAAAAAAAAGATAAGGGGCCATTTGTGGACAAAAAAATGAAATTCAAAAATAGCCAGATTTACAAGTAGTCATTCAAAATTAGCCACAGTTTCAAAAGTAATCGAAATTTAGTCACTTTTCATGTAAAGATAAATCTGAACGAAAACACTATTCACAATCCGGAAAATACTCCAGCATAATATGTTGGAATTCTAGTATATATACTGGAACTCTTGTATATTATACTGGATTTCTAGCAAAGTATACTGGAACTCCAGTCAGCAAAGTATACCGGTCTGGCATAATATGCTGGAAGTTCATACACATGTGCTCGAATCTCCAGTATATTATGCTGGAACTTTCCGCGTGTTGAGTTCCAGCATAATATGTTGGAAGTTCATACACATGTGCACCGAAATCCGGTATATTATGCTGGACCGGTCTTTGTTGTACCAAAATAATGGCTATTTTTTAATGACTTGACAAACGTTGGCTATTTTTGAATGGCCAATCCGAAAACTGGCTAGCCCGTGCTATTTTTACGTCCCAAACTTACAAGCCCAAAAGCCTCAAATTTATGGGTAAATTATGCTATATACCTATAAAAGATGAAATATTTATCCTTATCTACCCATGTCCATTTCTTTTACATCTTATACCTATGAGGCACACTCATTTTAGCCGCTATACCCATTTTTATCTTTGCCATTATTTAGCATGAAAGTTCATGTTCTCAAATTCATATGCGCCTTTGTTGTATCTTTTAAGTGCATCATATTTTTCAGTATATTTTATCATCTTATCATAGTAATACTAATTAAAAATAATATAATATAATTCGAGAACATGAGTATATAATATTATAAAAATATATGAACCTGGAGAGCACAAAAGGATATGGTTATTATTATTATTTGTAACGACCAGACCGGTTATTTTGTGTTCTAGAACTCTGTGCCCCTAAATGAGACTTCCCGTATTTGCTTTTACTGATTTATAACTTGCGGGGGTGGTTGGTTCAGGATATGGAGGAGTTGGGGTGGTATAGGAACACTTAGTTCCTTAAGATTGGCCTTCATGGTAAAGTTTGACTTCGGTCAACATTTTTAGTAAACGACCTCAGAATCGATATTTGAAAGTTCCAGTGGTTCGTATGATAATTTCGGACTTGGGCGTATGTTCGGAACGGGTTTCGGATGACCCGAGAGCGTTTCGACGCCAAATAGTGGAATATGATTCTTTAAGTTCAAAAATTTAGGTTTGGAATGTGTTTTGTGTTATCGAGATCCGAATGGAATTTCGAGACCGGGAATAGTTCTGTCATGTCACTTATGACTTGCTCGCAAAATTTGGTGTCATTCTGAATAGTATAGGTATGTTTCGGCATGTTGAAAGAAAATTCAAGAACTTAAAGTTCTTAAGTTGGACTTAGTTGGTTTTGGGGTATGATTCTTGGATTTAATGTTGTTTTAGATGTTTTGAAGGCTCGAGCGAGTCTGTATTATGATTTAGAACTTGTTGGTATATTTGGACGAGGCTTCGGGTGCGCCCGGATGCCATTCAGACATCGCGCGAGGCAAACCAAACTCTAAAAGAGCTGCTGGTGTATCAGATCTGGGGTATATTTTAGGATTTTGCAAACAGGTTGGGATAACCATTTAAATAGGAGAATTGTGGACTTTTGAACATAGATTGATTTATTTATATAATGTTTGGCTAGTTTCAAGATCTTGGGCGGTGAATTTTGAAATTCGGGCGCATTCTTGACCCGGGAAGTAGGCTTGAAATGAGGTAAGTCTCCTTTCTAACCTTGTAAGAGGGAATTGTCCCCGTAGGTGAAATAACAAATTATATGTTGCTATCTGTGGGGAGGCTACGCACGCACGAAGTGACGAGAGTCCGTGCGTATCTACTATTATGTTTATGTCGGGGAGTTTATGATCCACAAGCATGCTTTACGTGTCGTATCTTGTAATCTAAATGATAAATTTAGAATTTCTTGGCATCATTGAATTAATTAAATGGATATTTAATAAGGTCACCTATCATTATTTAATTTTTTGGTTTTTCTTTAGAAGAATATTCCCAAATAAACCCCTGATTTTTCTACTAAATGTGTGTATATATGAGTACTTGAGTCGCATGTATAATTCGCGAGCGGGGTAACTCTATTATTTATTTTGATTGCATCACATGTACGATTCACGAACGCGGGTAATAGATGCGTCTATGGTTTGCGCCGTTCAACCCTTCGACAGTGCACATTTATTATGTCGTTGGATCGGCCGTACGTTCGCGGCATGTTATTTACTTGCTAATTGTTTAGTATTATGTGGTTGTTTAACTATTAATTACCCTGGAAAATGAATTAGCAACCTGTATGGTAGGGAACCCGACATATAAGGATATATGAAGGGAGATTTGATGTTCCTGCCTTTACTACTTATCCATAATTTGTCATCTTGCTTAGCCTTATATTTAAACGTATAATGTTGACCCTAGTAAGTGTCAAGTCGACCTCTCGTCACTACTTCTTCGAGATTAGACCGGATATTTACTGGGTACATATTGTTTATGTACTCATGCTACGGTTTTGTACTTAATTGTAAAGGTTCGAAGGTAGGTGCATCTGGGTATCAGTCTGGAGCTCGTCCTTGATTGCACTAGGTTGAGGCTTCACGGTGAGCTGCTTCTCCTAGTGACATTCAGCAGCATTTTAGAGTCTTTCTTTTGCTATTTCTGTCTATATCCCCTCAGATAGTAGGATAGACCTTTATTTCTTTTGATTCTACTCTACTAGATACATGTAGACTTGTGACACCAGTTCCTGGCACACACATTGGTAGACTATTCTTTTGGTGATGTAATTGATTAAAGTTGAATTTTGGTCTTCGTAAATTTATTGCCCTGCTACGTGTTATGTTCCATGCGCAGTGGCTAAATTATTTTTTCTGAAATAAGGGAAGGATTTAATAGAAATCAAACTAGATTCACTAGGTAATCAGTGTTGGCTTGCCTGACGACGGTGTTGGGCGCCATCGCGACCTGGATTAGGATTTGGGTCGTGACAACATGGTATCAGAGCTCTAGGTTCATGTAGGTCTCACGAGTCACGGGCAAAACCATTAGAGTCTTGCGGATCAGTACGGAGACGTCTGTATTTATCTTCGGGAGGCTATAAGGTGTTAGGAAATCTCTCTTTATTCATCTTCCCTCGTGTAGTTGATGGTATGCTAAATCTCACTCTTCTATTCTCTTGCACATGGTGAGGACGCGCACATCGTATATTCCAAACCAGGGAGGGGCCGCTACCCCCGCCGTCAGAGGTCGGGGGAGGGCACTGGCCCGAGGTAGGGGACGAGGGCATCCCAAAGCTGCCCCAGTTACACCGCCAGTGGATCCAGTAGAGGATCCTATAACTCAGGAGCAGGGCGAGGTGCCCGCAGCAGATCCTGTCCCGTTGGACTTCATGATGACATCGGTATTTCAGGAGGCCATGGGCCGTATGATGCGGTTCATGGATATTATGACTCAGTCTGGTCTATTTCCGGCGGACCCGGCCACATCTCAGGCAGGAGGGGGAGCACAGACCCCTACTGCCCAGGCCGCAGGATAAGCAGCTGCAGTTTATCTGACCCCGGGTACACTGCCTACGGGTGGGGTTCAGCCAGTAGCAGTAGCAGCACCTGAGCCCAGACCAGCTGCGGACAGTGATCCGCAGAAGCTATTAGACAGATGGACCATACTGCACCCTCCTGTCTTTGAAAGCGAGCGTCATGAGGATGCTTAGGATTTTATTGACAGGTGCAGGGACAGATTGCACAACATGAGGATACTGGAGTCCCATGGAGTAGACTTCACCACTTTCCAGCTAGAGGGCAGGGCCCGTAGATGGTGGCAGTCTTATGTTCTTGGCAGACCGGCGGATTCTCCTCCTATCACTTGGGAGCAGTTCACTCAGCTATTCCTGGACAGGTATATTCCACCCTATGAGAGGAAGAGCCGCGGTATCAGTTTGAGCAGCTAGAGTAGGGTCAGATGTCAGTGACTGACTACGAGGCTAGGTTTTCTGAGTTGTGTCATCATGCACTTCTAATACTTCCTATTGACGCACGGAGAGTGCGGAAATTTGTGGCTGGGTTGACCCAGGTATTAGGGCCAACATGGCCCGAGAGGTGGAGATGGGGACTCCTTATCAGCTTGTAGTAGAGATTGCTCGCATGATTGAGGGCTATCGATCGAGGAGCAGAGAGAAGGGACAGCAGGTAAGAGAGCTCAGTTTTCTAGGGATTTTAGAGGTGCTCTAGCTAGGGGCAGAGGTCAGTTTGGTAGGGGCCAGCCTAGTAGGCCTCCATATTCAGCACCCCCACCACCTCCTCAAGGTGCTCCGGTGAGGACTTATTTCAGCGCGATGCCGGAGAGTTCATATCGCCCCCAGCTATTCAGGGTTCCTCCGGCGGGTATTCTGGTCATCAAGGATCTTCCAGCTCTTATTTCAGCGCTATGCCAGAGAGTTCATACCGCCGTCCAGCTATTTAGGGTTCTTCTTCAGGGCAGCAGGATATGGTGTCGAGAGGTTGCTATGAGTGTGGGGATCCAGGTCACGTAAAGAGGACTTGTCCCAGGCTTTGGGGCAAGGCAGTACAGCAGAGTCACCAGCCCGTGGTTGCAACACTGGCAGTCCGACCACCCAGAGGTGGAGGGCAGACTAGTAGAGGTTGTCCTAGATGTGGAGGCTAGACGGGGGGGGGGAGCTCGGCCAGCTCCTGCCCATTCAGGTGGAGGTCAGTCATCCGACGCTCCAGCCAGATTCTATGCGTTCCGGCCAGACCAGATGTAGTGGCCTCAGATGTTGTGATCACAGGTATTATTTTGGTATGCGGTAGGGATGCATCAATATTATTTGATCCAGGATACACTTATTAATATGTATCAGTCCTGTTTGCTCATTTCTTGGATATTCCTCGTGTGTCCTTGGGTACTCATGTTTATGTGTCCACTCGTGGGCGATTCTGTGGTTGTGGACCGGATTTATCGGTCATGTGTGGTTATATTTTATGGATTCGAGACCAGAGCGGACCTGTTGTTACTTGATATAACTGATTTTGAGGTCATCCTAGGCATGGATTGGTTATCCCCTTATCACACTGTCCTAGATCACCATGCCAAGATGGTTACTCTAGCCATGCCTAAGTTCTCGAGATTGGAGTGGAGGGGTTCCTCAGTCAGTGCAGCCAGTCGGGTTGTTTCTTTCCTGAAAGCTCGACGTATGGTCGAGAAGGGTTGTTTTTCTTATCTTGCTTATGTGCGGGACACCACCACCGAGTCTCCGACAATTGTGTCAGTGCTTGTAGTTTGAGAATTTGATGATGTATTTCCTTCAGACCTTCCAGGCATGCTACCGGATCGTGACATTGATTTTTGCATTGACTTAGCTCCAGACACCCAACCTATATCTATTCCCCCATACCGTATGGCTCCGAAGGAATTGAAAGAACAACTTGAGGAGTTGTTATCTAAGGGGTTCATCAGACCGAGTGTATCGCCTTGGGGTGCTCCAGTGTTATTTATGAAGAAGAAGGATGGGACTATGCGGATGTGTATTGACTACCGCCAGTTGAACGAAGTCACCATCAAGAACAAGTACCCATTGCCGCGTATCGATGAATTATTTGACCAGTTGTAGGGTGCTCGGGTGTTTTCTAAGAATGACTTGAGATCAGGGTACCATCAGCTGAAGATTCGGGACTCGGACGTTCCGAAGACTGCCTTCCGTACGAGATATGGTCATTATGAGTTCCTGGTGATGTCCTTTTGCTTGACTAAGGCCCCTGCAGCATTTATGGATTTGATGAACAGGGTGTTCAGGCCTTATATTGATTATTTTGTTATTGTCTTCATTGATGACATTTTGATTTAATCACGCAGCCTGGGGAAGCACGAGAAGCATTTGAGAGTGGTGGCTCAGACTTTGCGAGAACAAAAGTTGTACGTTAAGTTCTCTAAGTGTGAGTTATAGTTATATTCTGTGGCATTCTTGGGACACGTGGTATCCGAAGAGGGTATCAAGGTGGATCCTAAGCAGATTGAGGCAGTTCAGAGTTGGCCACGCCCTTCTTCAGCGACAGAGATCAGAAGCTTCTTAGGACTGGCAGGTTATTATCGCCAATTTGTGGAGGGTTGTTGATCCATTGCAGCCCCTATGACTAGATTGACCCTGAAGGGTGCCCCATTCCGATGGTCCGATGTGTGTGAGGCGAGCTTCCAGAAGCTCAAGACACCTTGACCACGGCACCAGTTCTAGTGTTGCCTTCCGATTCGAGGATGTATACAGTTTATTGCGATGCTTTTCACGTTGGTTTGGGATGTGTATTGATGTAGGAAGGGCGAGTTATTGCATATGCTTCACGTCAGCTGAAGGTTCATGAGAATAATTACCCTATGCAAGATTTGGAGTTGGCGGCGATTGTTCATGCTCTTAAGATTTGGAGGCACTACTTATATGGGGTGCCTTGTGAGGTTTATACAGACCCCCGCAGTTTGCAGCACTTGTTCAAGTAGAGGGATCTTAATTTAAGGAAGCGTAGATGGCTCGAGTTATTGAAGGATTATGACATTACTATTCTTTATCATCCGGGCAAGGCGAATGTGGTTGCAGATACCTTAAGCAGGAGGGCAGAGAGTATAGGTAGCTTGGCTTTCATTTCAGCAAAGGAGAGACCTCTAGCTTTGGATATTCAGTCCTTGGCTAATCTCCTGGTGAGGTTGGACCTTTCAGAGCCCAACCGAGTTCTTGCACGTGTTGTTGCTCAGTCTTCATTATTGGGGGAGATCAAGGCTCGGCAGTTTGATGATCCGCACTTGGCAGTTCTCCGGGAGACAATGTTGCAGGGTGGTGCCAAGGAGGTTTCCATTAGCGAGGATGGTGTTTTGAGACTTCAGGTTCGCTTATGTGTTCCTAATGTTGACGGCTTGAGGGAGAGGATTCTAGAGGAGGCACACAGTTCCCGGTATTCTATTCACCATGGTGCTACGAAGATGTATCATGACTTGAGGCAGCACTACTGGTGGAGGAGGATGAAGAAGGACATAGTGGAGTATGTGGCTAGATGTCTAAATTGCTAGCAGGTCAAGTATGAGCACCAGAGGCCAGGAGGCCTACTTCAGCAGATGCCTATACATGAGTGGAAATGGGAGCACATCACTGTGGACTTCTTAGTTGGGTTGCCTCGGACCTTGCGGAAGGTTGATGCGGTTCGGGTCATTATGGATAGGTTGACCAAGTCGGCACATTTCATTCCAGTAGCTACTACCTATACTTCAGAAAGGTTGGCAGAGATCTACATTCGGGAGATAGTTCGGTTGCACGGTGTGCCTATGTCCATTATATCAGATTGAGGTCCTCAGTTCACCTCGCACTTCTGGAGAGCAGTACCGAGTGAGTTAGGAACCCGGGTAGAGCTCAACACAGCATTCCATCCTCAGACCGACTGGCAGTCGGAGCGGACAGTTCAGATATTGGAGGACATGCTCAGGGCATGTGTGATTGACTTTGGAGGATAGTGGGACCAGTTCTTTCCTTTGGCCGAGTTTTCTTATAATAACAGTTATCAGTCCAGCATTGAGATGGCTCTATTTGAGGCCTTGTATGGTCGGCGATATCGTTCCCCCATCAGGTGGTTTGAGCCTGGCGAGGCTAAGTTATATCGCAATGACCTGGTGAAGGATGCCTTGGATAAGCTAAATTTGATCTAAGAGAGGCTTCGCACAGTACAGTCCAGACAGAAGAGTTATGCGGGTCAGAAGGCGCGTGATGTATCATTTATGGTCGGCGAGAAGGTCCTGTTGAAAGTCTTGCCGATGAAGGGTATTATGAGGTTTGGAAAGAAGGGAAATCTGAGCCCAAGGTTTATAGGCCCATTTAAGGTGTTGAGGCGAGTTGGGGAGGTTGCTTATGAGTTCGCTTTACCTCCCAGTTTATCAGGAGTTCATCCGGTCTTTCATGTGTCCATGCTCCGGAGGTACCACGCCGACTTCTCTCACATGATAGACTTTGGCACCATTCAGCTAGATGGGAGATTGGGTTGTGAGGAAGAGCCAGTTGCTACCATTGACAGGCAGGATCGCCAGTTGAGGTCCAAGAGGGTTTCCGCTGTAAAGGTCTAGTGGAGGGGCCAACCAGTCGAGGAGGTGACTTGGAAGTCCGAGGAGGACATGCGGAGCAGATATCCACACTTATTCAGCAGTCCAGGTATGATTCTAGACCCATTCAAGGATGAACGTTTGCTTAAGAGGTGGAGAATGCAACGACCCGACCGGTCGTTTTGTGTTATAGAACCACGTACCCCTAAATGAGACTTCTCGTATTTGCTTTTATTGATTTATAACTTGCAAGGGTGGTTGGTTCGAGATTTGGAAGAGTTGGGGAGATATAGGAACACTTTGTTCCTTAAGGTTGGCCTAGCCAAGTTTGACTTAGATCAACATTTTTAGTAAACGACCCCGGAATCGAGATTTGAAAGTTCCAGTAGATTTGTATGATAATTTCGGACTTGTGCGTATGTTCGGAACGGGTTTCGGATGACCCGGGAGCGTTTCGGTGCCAAATAGTGGAATATGATTCTTTAAGATCAAAATTTTGAGGTTTGGAATGTGTTTTGTGTTATTGAGGTCCGAACAGAATTCCAAGACCGGGAATAGTTCTGTCATGTCATTTATGCCTTGCTCGCAAAATTTGGTGTCATTCCGAGTAGTATAGGTATGTTTCGGCATATTGAAAGCGAATTCAAGATCTTAAAGTTCTTAAGTTGGATTTAGTTGGTTATGGGGTATGATTCTTGGATTTAGAGTTGTTTCGTACGTTTCGAAGGCTCGAGCGAGTCCGTATTATTATTTAGAACTTGTTGGTATATTTGAACGGGGCCTCGGGTGAGCCTGGATGCCATTCAGACATCGCGCAAGGCAAACCAAGCTCTAAAAGAGCTGCTGGTGCATCAGATCTGGTGCGATGTCACCTGTGAAGGACCAGCCACAGGTGCGAGACCGCAGAAGCGGTCGAAGCCTCGCAGGTGCGACCTTAGAGGAGCTGCCCAATTTCCGCAGGAGCGGGCCTTTTCCCGCAGAAGCGGAACCGTAGGTGCGGGCTCTGTTCCGCAGGTGCGACCCCTGGCCTTCTTCTCCTCTTCCGCAGGTGCGAGCACTGGCTCGCAGATGCGAGACCGCAGGTGCGGTCTCGAGCCGCAGGTGCGAAAGTCCTGGAGGCAATGAAGTTGTTTTAAATGCGGGACTTAGACAATTTTAGGCCATTTCTTTCACATTTGGACGATTTGGGGAGCTTTCAAAGGGGAGATTTGACCTAGCATCGTGAGGTAAGTTAATTCCTACTTAAACGTGAGATTTAAACTTGAGTTTTGGGTAGATTAACACACAAAAATTGTGGAAATCATGGGTTAGAGTAAAAAACTTAGGGTTTTGGAAAAATAAATTTTAAACAAGAAATTTGTTATGGAATCATGCAAAAACTATATAATATTGATCCTTAGGTTATGGGTAACTATTTCCCTTGAAAGTTTCCAGAACGAACATGTGGGCCAAGGGGTATATTTTAGGATTTTGCAAACTAGGTTGGGATAATCATTCAAATAGGAGCATTGTGGACTTTTGAACATATATTGATTTATTTATATAATGTTTGGCTAGTATCAATATCTTGGGTGGAGAATTTGGAAATTCGGGCGCATTCTTGACCCGGGAAGTAGGCTTGAAACGAGGTAAGTCTCCTTTCTAACCTTGTAAGAGGGAATTGTCCCCGTAGGTGAAATAACGAATTATATGCTACTATCTGTGGGTGGATACGCACGCACGTGCGTAGCTACTATTATGTTTATGTTGGGGAGTTTAGGATCCACAAGCATGCTTTACGTGTCGTATCTTGTAATCTAAATGATAAATTTAGAATTTCTTGGCATCATCGAATTAATTAAATGGATATCTAAGAAGTCCACCTATCATTATTTAATTTATTGTTTTTTCCTTGGAATAATATTCCTAAATAAACCCCTGATTTTTCTGCTAAATGTGTGTATATATGAGTACCTGAGTCGTATGTATAATTCACGAGCGGGGTAACTCTATTATTTATTTTGATCGCGTCGCATGTACGATTCGCGAGCGGGGACAATAGATGCATCTATGGTTCGCGCCGTTCGACCCTTCGGCAGTGCACATTTATTATTTCGTTGGATCCGCCGTACATTCGTGGCATGTTATGCACTTGCAAATTGTTTAGTATTCTGTGGTTGTTTAACTGTTAATTACCTTGGAAAATGAATTAGCAACCTGTACGGTAGGGAATCCGACATATAAGGATATATTTAGGGAGATTTGATGTTCCTGCCTTTACTACTTATCCATAATTTGCCATTATTGCTTAGCCTTATATTTAAACGTATTATTTTGACCCTAGTAAGTGTCAAGTTGACCTCTCATCACTACTTCTTCGAGATTAGACCGGATACTTACTGGGTACATATTGTTTATGTACTCATGCTACACTTCTGTATTTGATTGTACAGGTTCTGAGGCAGGTGCATCTGGGTATCAATCTGGAGCTCGTCCTTGATTGCACTAGGTTGAGGCTTCATGGTGAGCTGCTTCTCCTGATGACATTCAGCAGCACTCTGGAGTCTTTCTTTTGCTATTCTGTCTATATCCCCTCAGATAGTAGGATAGACCTTTATTTCTTTTGATTCTATTATACTAGATATCTGTAGACTTGTGACACTAGTTCCTGACACACACATTGGTCGACTATTCTTTTAGTGATGTAATTAATTAAAGTTGACTTTTGGTCTTTGTAACTTGATTGCCCTGCTATGTGTTATGTTCCATGCGTAGTGGCTAAATTATTTATTATGAAATAAGGGAAGGATTTAATAGAAATCAAACTAGATTCACTAGGTAATTAGTGTTGGCTTGCCTGACAACGGTGTTGGGCGTCATCGCGACCTGGATTGGGATTTGGGTCATGACATTATTATTATTATTATTATTATTTTTAAAAGGTATCCATCAATGTTTATGCTCACACATTAAATAACATATTAGAAAGTAAATTAGCTAACACTGAATTTTATTTCATTATATGCCAAGAATTATTTTTTAAGAAACTTTGTTGTTCCCCAACTCTTCTTTTCTTTATTTTTCTGTCCGTTGATTTAATTTTTCCTTTCCCTTTTTGACTTTTTATTTTCTTTTCAAAATCAAAAATAAAATAAATACAGTATCTTATTAATTTTTAAACTCATAAAAATATAGAAATAAATAACTATATTACAACAAGAAGTAATTAAAAAACTAGCTTTTTATTAAAATCTAATTAATAGATAATATGTTTTTATAAATTTTCTTATTCTTTGTATATCAAATAATTTAATATCTAAAATATGACTCCATTTGTTTGTAATTGTTTCACAAGTAAAATTTGCTAAAGATGTTACAAAAATTAAAATATTAAATTTACTGGAGATTTAGAGTAGATTTTTAAAATTTGGGTTGAATTGGGTAGAACTAGGATATATTTGTACCCCGATATTATATTGTATACCGTATTGGTATATAATAATTAATTCACAAGTATATAATTAATTACAATAGTATACTATTAATTTTTTGAAGGAATGAACAAATCCTCTATATACTAAAATAACATATTATATGCTATTTTATTATATAATATTTAATTCAGTCGTGTAAAATTTACTGCATTGAACTGGCGAAAAAGAATTTATACTGTATACCAAAATAATATATTATATACCAGTTTGGTATACAGTTCAATCCAACCATATATTGTTATAGTAATGTAAGAGTATACTATTATAATTTGGGCCTTTTAGAATTTTTTGAAATTGAATTGAGTTCTTTTTTAACTTTTTAACGGAGTTCTCATGCTTTTTAAAAAAAATTTCTTAAACCAAAATATTTAGTTTAAGATATTTATTTGTAGGTTTGTGGCTAAAATTTGAGTCCATTTGGTAGAGATTTTAGAGTAGATTTTTAAAATTTGGGTTGAAATTGAGTTGAACTAGCAATGAAGATAGATTTGTACTGTATACCAAAATATTATATTGTGCACCACATTGGTATACAATAATTAATCAAGAGTATATAATTAATTATCACAATATATTATTAATTTTTTTTAAGGAATAAACCAATCCTCTTTATTCAAAAATAACGTACTATAAGCTATTTTGGTATATAATATTTAATTCAATAGTGTATAATTTATTGCGTTGAATTGGCGAAAAAGAATTTGTATTGTATACCAAAATGATATATTATATATCATTTTGGTATACAGTTCATGCAACGATATGTTGTTACAATATATTATATAATGTAACAATATACTATTACAATGTGATACTTTTAGAATATTTTAAAATTTTTATTGAGTTTTTTTTTTTTTACTTTTCAGTAAAGTTCTAATGTTTTTTCAATTTTTTCTTAAACCAAAATATTATTTTTTGGGGTTTTTGGCTAAAATTTGAGTCAATTTGATGGAGATTTTAGAGTAGATTTTTAAAAACTTTGGGTTGAAATTGAGTTGTATACCACTAATTCTTTTTGAAGGAATGAACCAATCCTCTATATACCAAAATAACATACTATATTTTTGTATATAATATTTAAGTTAATAATGTATACTTAATTGCATTGAACTGGCGAAGAAGAATTTGTATTGTATACCAAAATGATATACTATATACTATTTTGGTATACAATTCACTCCAACGATATATTGTTACAGTATACTATATAATGCAATAGTATACTATTAAACATTTGGTCATTTTAGAATGTTTTGAAATTTTCATTGAGTTTTTTTTTCCAACTTTTCAATGAGGTTTTCATGTTTTTTTTATTAAACCAAAATATTTAGTTTAAAATATTTGATTGGAGGTTTGTAGCTAAATTTTGAGTCAATTTTATGGAAATTTTTGAGTAGATTTTTAAAATTTAGATTGAACTAGTGAAAAGACTAATTTATACGATATACCAAAATAGCATACTATATATCGTATTGGCACATAATATTTAATTCAATAGTGTATAATTTATTGCACAATATACTATTATAGTATATGATATAATGTAACAATACAATTAAATTTGGTATTTCTTAATTGCTCCAAAAAAAAATTAAGGGTCATTTTTTTTAATTTTCTAACAGAGTTTTCGATATCATATACCATGTTAGTATATGATATATAGCATGTGGTATTATTTTATATACTATACTGCAGTAATATACTTCAATTGTTACTAATATATTATTTTTGATATACTATATACTAATATATATATATATATATATATATATATATATATATATATATTGTAGGCAACTTTCTCTTTTTTCTCCTTTTTATTTTTATTTCTCTGTTTCTTTCCTTTTTTCCTTCTTTCCTTTCTTTTCTCCTTATCTTTTTTTTTTCGTTTTCTTCTTCTTTTTCCTGTTTCTCATTTTTTGTTCATTTAATTGTTTCCCAAGTTACATTATTATTATTATTACCATAATTTATTTTCACACTCAATTTTGGCTCCTTATTTGTTTTTTTGTTTTTTTTTTTTTGGTTATTTCTTGCTCCTTTTCTAATTTCATTTAACTCTTTTTTTCTTTTACTTCTTTTTTCTCCTCATAATCTAATTTATTTTAATTTTTTCTCTTTTTTTATTTCTTGTTTGTTCATACAATAGGAAAAAAAGATATAGTAAATATTTGTTCACCTTTTTTTAATATAACTGGTATAATATACATTGTCTTTTTTTTTAATTGACATATTAACTTATAGATTACTTTCTCTTCTCTTTTTTGCTTTTATTTTCTTTTTTTTTTTAACTTTATTTATTATTAGTAAAATCATTTATTTTTTCTTTTTAAATTTTATTTATTATTATTTCAAATCATTTTCTTATTTTTATTTCTTATAATACAATTTTGCACATATTGTTGGATTTTTAATTTGTTATATATATAAGAAATAAAAATAAGAAATAATATTTTTTGCAGAATTGTATTATAAGAAATAAAATAAGAAAATGATTTGAAATAATAATAAATAAAATTACAAAAGAAAAAATAAATGATTTTACTAATAATAAATAAAGTTAAAAAACAAAGAAAATAAAATCAAAAAAGAGAAGAGAAAGCAGTTATAATCTATAAGTTAATATGTGAATTAATAAAAAGACAATGGATATTATACCAGTTATCTTAAAAAAAAGTGAACAAATATTTACTATATCTTCTTTTCCTATTGTATGAACAAACAAGAAATAAAAAAAGAGAAAAAAATTAAATGAAATTAGATTATGAGGAGAAAAAAGAAGTAAAAGAAAAAATGAGTTAAATGAAATTAGAAAAGGAGCAAGAAATAACCCAAAAACAAAAGGTAGCCAAGTCAGTGAGGATCATGAGAAANCAAATATTTACTATATCTTCTTTTCCTATTGTATGAACAAACAAGAAATAAAAAAAGAGAAAAAAATTAAATGAAATTAGATTATGAGGAGAAAAAAGAAGTAAAAGAAAAAATGAGTTAAATGAAATTAGAAAAGGAGCAAGAAATAACCCAAAAAAAAAAAACAAAAAAAAATAGGGAGCCAAAATTGAGTGTGAAATTAAATTATGGTAATATAATATTAATGTAACTTGGGAAACAATTAAATGAACAAAAAATGAGAAAAAGGAAAAAAAAAATAAGAAGAAAACGAAAAAAAAAGATAAGGAGAAAAGAAAGGAAAGAATGAAAAAAGGAAAGAAACAGAGAAATAAAAATAAAAAGGAGAAAAAAGAGAAAGTTGCCTGCAAAAGCTGTCATGGCAGGAAAGGTAATTAGTTTGATGGGTAGAAAAATAAATGTTCGGTAAAGGTAAATAATTTTATTTTTGTAGGTAGTTATGTCGTTCATCCGCAAATTTATTATAGCGGGTTTGAGAAATAAAACTGGACCCTAATCCGATCCAGTTGGCCCCATTTCAAATCATAACGGAGCTTCTTCAATCACTCTCCTTCGTCTGTGAAGAAGTTCCTCTGAATCCACTTGTAGTTCCCTTTCTCTCCTCTTGCTATATTATTTATCAATTTCTGAAAAGATTGTCTTAGGAATACACACATAGAAAATAAGGAATGATCAAGATGAGATTCTTATCAAAACTTATTGTCGGATTCTTTTACAATTGGAATTAAAGTAGTAATAGATTTCAGTCAATTATCTGCACAACTAATGTAATTTCTATTTAATAGCAGTAAGGCATGTTTTGTGTTTAACTCAAGAAATTGGGTTTTCCCTTTTATGGTTAGTGGGTGCAAATTTTTTGATGACGGTTAAAAAAAAGTGGTTAAAAAAAGAATATATTTTTTGATGACGCTGGTTTTGAGGCTAGCTTGTGTGCTCCAGAGGCGGATCCAAGATTTAAACTCTATAGGTTCAATCTTTAAGGTTCTTAATTATATTATTAAAGTTTTATTACACTTTTAGTGATTCCGCGTTGAAATTACTGGGTTCATATTGGAAGATAGTTATTTAGATATTAGTTATTAGGATCAAAGTGTAATCACTAGGACTTAGAGGTCATTATTATTATTTTGGTTTTCTTCCTTAACTACACTGTATATAATTGGTGGTTACAGTTGTTAATGAATCAGTTGGAAATTCCCAAATACTTGTCTTCTTCACGCTCGTAGCTCTCTCCCATGGCTGAATTCTGACATGGTATCAGAGCCATGGTGACTGATTGATGAGGATTTCGACCATCATCTAACTAATTTCCTACTCAATTCGATTGTTCAGTGCTCATTTCGGTCAATTTTCGCTTTGATCGTGAAAATCATTTGCTAAAACTTGTGCATCAATAGCGATAGAGAAGATTGTGATTCTAATTCCAATTCAGCTCACAGGTTCAGAGAATTATGGATCTTGGAGTAGATCGATGTGACTTGCTCTCAAAGCCAAAAGGAAGCTAGGGTTTGTAACAGGAACGTGTGCTAAGGAATCATTCAAGTGTTGATACTCAATTTTTCCTCAAATTATTTTCAAACTTGCATATGAGCCCTCAAAATTACTCTTTGTAATAATGAGTATTTTTTTCTATTTTTCCATATTTTTATTAAATTATTTTCCTGTTTATTTTTATATTTCATATTTATATAATTCATAAATTATGCTAGAAATAATTTTAAAATATTTCCCTGCTCAGTATGTTATTTATAATCATTTTTTTATCTAGTGAAACTCAATTATTTCACAAATTAGCCAATTGGGTCTTATTTAATTTCAATTACAATAATTTTACAATTATGGCCCAATTGGACATTTTTGCACTATTTCAATTCAAAGTTTATGCATTTTTATACCTAATATTAGTTAATTACTGTGATTTTACCTATTTTAACTTAATTTTATTTTTATATAATTATTGGCTATTTTAATTAATTAATTATCTATTTTTTTGGGTATTCAACATCTAGCCACATTTATTTTAATTTTAGCCACATTTTAACCCAATCTTTAGACCCAATTACCCAACCCATCAGACCACTAAATGACCCAGTGCAAATCAATTCTCTACCCGGCCCAACCCCCAATTAATCTGAGCCGTTGATCAAATGAGATCAACGACCCAGATCCGTTCTTATCATAATTAATTCCTAACTACCCCTTCCCCGACCCCTCATTCTTCGAGACCGACTCTCTTTCTATCTCTGTTCTCTCTCTCTCTCTCCCTTCTCTCTAGAACCTTTCCTGTTCACCTCCTTCTCCGATGAAATTTCTCTCTTCTCTGGCCACCTCCGACCACCAGCCTCCATGACGCCTCCTTTCTCCGATTCACTTCATCTCTGAAGCCTCCAATGGTCTCGACCATGCCAACTAGCTACTGGGGTTCCTGCTTGGGTTGTTTCCGGCCTCTCGGGTGGGGTTTTGACACGACCATGCCATAACCATCACGATCTTTGAGTTTCACGGCAGGTTCTGCGGTTATCTCTAGTTCTCTTATGAAACCCTAATTTTTTTCCTAAATCTCTCAGATCCATGGTATTTGTAAACGATTCAAGCCTATTTCTTTATGTTTTACATTATTCTCGACTCAGTCTTTAAGAATTTTTAATTTTTAAACGTTTTTACTTCCTTTTTAAAACTAGGGTTTCTCAGAACCCTTTTATACCTATTTAAAGCTAAGTTTTTCTTTGTGTTTGAGTCGATTCTTTGCATATCAAAAACTGATTCTATGACTTTTAGTAGATTTTATCTCGTTTATGTTAAAAACCTTAATTTTCCTAGACTTCTATATGTGGTTCTGTGTATTAGCATGACTGTTCGTCTCTCTTTGCTTGAGTTTCTGTGATTAGATTGCTTTGAATGTGTTCTACTGTGTTTTCTTAGTCTAAATTATGCTTATGACTATCTGGGTTGTTCATATTTGCATCTTTCTACTATCACTTGTTTGACACGATGGTTTACTATGTCTAGACATTCCTGCCTATTTATATGATTGTGACTCCTTCTTTGATTGATTCTGGATTCCCTACTTAGGGGTTTGATTGACAGACTTTCCTCTAAACCCTCAATTTCTATTCAAAATTAATTGACTCGCGTGTTTAAATTGATTGATTCCTTTACCTTGTTTATTGAGGTATTCTATTTACTGAATCCTTTCTTTAATTAAAGTTTTCTGAATTTAGTCCTAATTTACTACTCTATACTTAATAAACTTTGACTCCTTCCTTATTAGTCATGTACTGATTTTATATGTTACTAGGTTTTACCGTGTGAATTTTTTGAAATCCCTTAACTTAAGGGAACAATTGTCTTGATTTCCTGGTTAGTGGCTCCCGAGCTCCTTAATTACCATGCTACTTTGATTATTTCCTTATTTAGTCTTGTACTGACTTTTATTTACCTTATATGCTATGTGTTTTACCGTTTGAGTTTTTAAATCCCTTGACTTAAGGGAACCATGTCTTAATTTCCCACACTGATTGATTTTGACTTCTTTTATTACCATGCCTTTGTGATTCTTGTCATATTTTGCTACCCGTTTTTTAACTATAAAAATCCTAGCTTTTCACAAACACAAAGACACACACAGAGACTTGTCATCAGAAACTTTCTCTCACACAAAAGCTCTCTGTTATTACTTTAGTCTTTGCTCTTGTCTACTGTTAGCCGGCTATAAGCCAAGGTTAACCATTGTACTCTTACTCTTGCTCTTTCATTATACTTGCTTCCTCTTCACTGTATGTCATATTTCAATTTCAATGTTTCATCAACAACATGATCCTTTACTTGTTTCAGTTCTTATTATTCATAATTTGCTTCTAACTGTGGTTCTGCTGTTCAACATGCACTTACTATCTTTGTTTCATCTATGAATGCCATCCATGTCTTATCTCTTTAGGATCTGCATGCCCTAATTGAATCAGTAACTAGACTAATGCTTATATGTTGTTGTCTATTCCTAGTATGCATCTATTAGGCCAGTGTCTTAAGATTGTTTAATGTCATGTTTTATCCTGTTGTTCCCTGATTCCCTGAAGTCTCTCTGATTTTTTGCAACTATGTTAGATCAAGTATTCTTGAATCTAGTATTATCATCTGCACTAATTACAAGAACTTCTGCCTATTATGTGATTTTGTCCCCAACTCCCATTATCCTTGTGTGCAGACTGTTCTTTGTGTATTGCTGAAATTGTTTTGGGGTTGTATGAATGGTTTGTTACTTCTGTGATCCTATTGCTATTTTCAAAAGCTATTTTTCAAAACAATTCCTTAGTTATAGTTTTTCCAACTTAATCCCTTTCAAACATTGTCTTTTTCAAAACTCTTCTTTTCTTTTCAACATCACTGCTGGCACTTCACACTATTCTTAGAGATTTAGGTTCACCCCCTCAGTGTGAGCATTTCTTAGGGAACCTCTTGAGTTCCCTCTGAACTTTAACACACTGAGGCTGGTAATTCTACATTGCACATGCTTAAAGTCTTGGCAATATGTCTGGGTGCGAGCATTGGCTAGGGACCCACGAGGGCCTTAGAGAACTTTGACGCACCTGGACTATGAAAGGCTGTGAAACTCGAAAGGATTGAGGTTGGAAGATATGGGCCTGATTGAAGGGTCCCTATAGAAGTAGCTTCTTATTTTCCTTTCAGTAATGTAATTTATTATCCTTGGCTTGTAATAATCTGTAAATAAATACTTGGGGCTAGATAGTGAATATGGGAGGGAATTATGCATGCTTAGATAGTTATGGGTAGAAATCATGACTATAGGATTTATTTACCTATGTGTGCAATAGTATCATGGTTAGGACATGCATACCATGCATTAGAATCATGTTTAGTTCTTTATTTTAGCATGTCTACTATATTCATGTCATCTTATAAGTCCTTCTCACAGTTAATAACTATAACAAAGTAATGAGCTGTTATAACGTTACTGTTGCTGCATTTTTAATAAGCACTACATTTAGAAACCATGTTTTAGGTACCCATGTGTGCATTAGATACCATGTTCTCTAGGATTTTGCTTTCAGCATGTTTGTTATTCTGTTGAACACCTAGTCAGTATGTATGAAATCTAATAACCTCGTTAAAACTGTGTTAAAATGGCTAAAAATGTTTCTGCAAATTCAACATTGTCTTCAATGTATTCCATGTCTTTAAAATCAGGGTTAAGGACTTTCATTTCACTAGTTTTGATTCTCATAAGACAAATAATTAGTATTACGAACGCCTAGACAAACCTTAGGCCTAATGACATAAAAATCAATCGTTTTATGTCTTGCTTGTATTAAAAGTGATCCTTAGAACTAATCAGTCTCTTCTGAAAACCTTAGAACCTTATTGTTTGTCACTACTTTTACTCCTGCAACTGACGGATTTTCAAAACGATTCTCCTTTTCTGAAGTTCATGCAAATCATTTTGTTTTTCCTAAACCCTTGCTCTATTTTTCAAATTACTGATTCTTTAAATTGTGCACTCACTCTCCTTTTACTAAAACTCCTTTAGACTACTGATTCTTTCTCTATTTTGAACTACTGGACTTCAAAGTTAGTCGCTCCTTTTCGAAATCACTATGTTCTATTTAAAAAGTCCTACCTCACTTCCAATTACTGATTTTTCTGGAATTATTCACTTGTTTTACTGAGAAAAGTATCTAAGCTGATGTGCATTTTAAATTCCTGCTCCCGCCTTTGATATTCTGGATCTCCAGAATCCATCACTCTTTCTTGAAAACTACTCTGTTTTAAGTGAATTTCCTATTTCATTACTGAGTTTTCAAAATCCTTTCCCTTTGCTAAAACCCGCCGAAACCTACTGTTTTCCACTCAAATCTCCTGCTTTAAGTTCTGATTTTGAGACCCTTGTTGTGTTTGAGACGTGTTATTTGCGTGTTTACTTGTGGAGGATATATGAGCCTCTTATCTGCCCTTACGTGTTCCCCATATTTGTAGTCCTAATTGTTTTATATGTCGCTTAGAATTTTATCCTTTTAAACTTAAGGGATCAGCCTAGTACTCACCTTGTAGGATTAGTAGTCCTAAACACCCTCCAGGACTTATATAATGGGACGGGTAATAGCACGCAATAAGCTTTCGTGACCAACACACGCGTTTTAAATACCTTTGTGGGGTGGGAAGGGTTGAATACGGATATGATGACCGGTGTGCTAATACCAAATGTAGCCCCTCTCTGAGGAGTGACATACCGGGTATTGCATTGATGTGATCCGTATTACTTCAAACCTAGGATGGTTTTCTCGAAATGTTTTACTTTATTACTTTTCAAAACTTTATAAAATTTTCTTTTACTTGTTTAAAGTCCCCTCTTACATGAGCCCTGTTTGCTACTTGCTTATCGTCCAAAATTCACAAAATTACTTGGCTGGGACCCACATTTGTGGATCTTGAGGGGTGTTTAACACCTTCTCCTTATGATAACTTCAAGCCCTTACCTAATCTCTGGTAATGCAAACTAGTTCATGAGTTATCTACTCTAGGTTCCCTAACGCACCACAAAATCGTTAAATGGCGACTCTTTCTTAAACCTCTNGAGGTAAAAGGGGGCGCGACATCAAGGATGCTCTTTTGGAGGAGTGGGAAACTTGTAACGCGATAATACATTCCTGGATTATGAACTCTGTTTCGAAGGAGTTGCTTAGTGGGATCATCTATGCATCGGAGGCACGTGCAATATGGTAGGACCTCAAGGAGCATTTTGATAAAGTGAATGGAGTGCATATTTTTCAATTGCACATATCAATTTCGAGATTGTCGCAAGGATCTGATTATGTAGCTGTGTATTTTATCAAATTTTAAGAATTGTGGGCTGAGTATGATGTATTAGTGCCATTTCCAAACTGTGGCTGTGGTAAATCTAAGGAACATGTAACTCACTTGCATCAACAAGGGTAATGCAATTTCTGGATGGCCTAAATGACACTTGTGATCAAGCTCATCGAGAGATCCTAATGAAAACCACTGAACCAACTCTCAATCAAGCCTATGCACTAAATATTCATGATGAAAGCCAACAGTCGATGGGAAGTGCTTCTACGACTGAGAAGGGAGATCCACTAGCTATGCAAGCTAGGAGAGGACAAGGTTATCGAGGAAAGAAACTGTTTCTACAATGTGAACATTGTCATATGAAAGGGCATACAAAGGAAAATTGCTTCAAAATTATTGGTTACCCTAAAGACTTCAAAGTAAGGAAAGGTTTTCAACCTAAAGGGACACTTACTGCAGCTAATCATGTAGATGGACCACTATCTTAGATATCACAAGCAACACCACAGTCCAAGTGAGATTACTTCCCCAAACATACTTGGTACATTACTCTGAAACATTAATGCTCTAGCAGTATTCAGTATGTGTTTCCTCCCAACTACTCCATTCTGTTGAGGGGTGTGATGTGTGGCTAGAATTCGTGATTTTAAGCATTATATACCTCGCATTTTATGTGCTTT
>MDKJ01154406.1:0-43091 GCA_005239525.1 Nicotiana knightiana
CCTGCGGCTACCCATCCGTAGGTGCGGCCAACACCAGAAACTTACACCAGCAGCCATTTGCTGTAATTTTCCAAGTTAAAAACTCCGCCAACCATCCGAAATCAATACCGAGCCCCTCGGAGCCCCAACCAAACATACCAACACACCCCCATAGCATTATTCAAACTTAGTCGAGCCTTGGAAACACTAAAAACAACATGAAAACACCAAAATTACATAGAATTCAAGCCTATGAACTTTGAAACTTCGATCTTTCGCCAACGACGTCGAAACCAACCAAAACACCTCCGATTGACCTGAAATTTTGCACACATATCCAAAATGAAATTGCGGACCTGCTCCAACTTCTGGAACCCCATTCCAACCATATAGCCTATTTTCCACTGCCGGTCTGAAATCACTAAGAACTGGCTTTCGCCAATCCAAGCCTAATTCTACACCGGGCATCAAAAATTCATTCCGAACACATTTCTAAGTTCCAAATAACCTAATGAAGCTACCCGAGCCATAAAATTCACATTCTGAGGTCGTTCACCAATAAGTCAACTCTCAGTTGACTTTTTCAACTATTAGGCCACTTTAGGAGACTAAATGCCTCAATTCTCACCATGACCACTCTGAACCCAAACCAACTGACCCAACACAACATAAGCAGGTTAAGCAATATATGATAAAGCAGAAATGGGGGAAACGGGCTAAATCTCACGGAATGACCGGGCGGGTCGTTACATCCTCCCCCTCTTAAACAAATGTTCGTCCTCGAATGGGTCTAGAAACATACCTGGAGTCTCGAATAAGTGAGGATGTCTATCCCGCATCTGCCGCTCGGCCTCCCAGGTGGCATCCTCCACCGGCTGCCCTCTCCACTGAACCTTCAATGAAACTATATCCTTAGACCTCAACTTTCTGACCTGTCGACCCAAAATCGCCACTGGCTCTACCTCATATGACATATTACCCTCATGCTGAACTGTACTGAAGTCCAAAACATGAGATGGGTCACCAACATACTTCCGGAGCATCGAAACATGGAACACCATATGAATACTCGATAAACTGGGATGCATAGCAAGCCTATTAGCCACCTCCCCAACCCTCTGATGCACCTCAAATGGCCCAATGAACCTGGGACTCAGCTTTCCCCTCTTCGACACCTTCTGCAACACCTTATCCCCAACCATGAAAGATACATCTCGAACCATCCGGTCCGCATAACTCTTCTGCCTAGACTGTGCCATGCGAAGCCGCTCCTGAATCAACTTCGCCTTACCCAACACATCCTGAACCAAGTCTGTGCCCAATAGCCTAGCCTCCCCCGGCTCAAACCATTCAACCGGAGATCTACAACTCTTACCATATAAAGCCTCATACAGAGCCATCTGGATACTCGACTGATAGCTGTTATTATATGCAAACTCTGCTACTGGCAGAAACTGGTCCCATGAACCACCAAAGTCAATCACACAAACACGCAACATATCCTCCAAAATTTGAATGGTACTCTCCGACTACCCGTTGGTCTGAGGATGAAACGTTGTGCTCAACTCGACCTGAGTACCCAACTCTCTCTGTACGGCTCTCAAAAATTGATATGTGAACTGAGTACCTCTGTCGAAAATGATAGAAATTGTAACCCCATGCAATCGGACAATTTCCCTGATATAAATCTAAGCTAACCACTCTGAAGAATAAGTAGTACCAATAGGAATGATGTGCGCAGACTTGGTCAGCCGATCCACAATAACCCATATAGCATCAAACCCCCTCGAAGTCCGTGGGAGTCCAACTACGAAGTCCATGGTGATCCGCTCCCACTTCCACTCCGAAATATCAAATCTCTGAAGCAATCCACCTAGTCTCTAGTGCTCATACTTGACCTGCTGACAACTGAGACACTGATCCACAAACTCAACAATATCTTTCTTCATCTTCCTCCACCAATAATGCTGCCTCAAATCCTAATACATCTTTGCGGCACCCGGATGGATGGAATACAGCAAACTATGGGCCTCATCTAGAATAAAATCTCGAAGCCCATCTACATTGGGGACACAAATCCGACCTTGCATCCTCGTGACCCCATCATCACCAATAACCACATTCCTGGCATCACCGCGACGGACCCTGTCCTAAAGAACGAGCAAATATGGATCATCATACTAGCATGCTCTAATCTGATCAAAGAGAAGACCTGGAGGCTACACAAGCCAATACCCGCGGGGGTTCTGATAGGTCCAATCTCACCAACTGACCCGCTAAGGCCTGAACATCAAAGGATAATGGCCGCTCTGCTAGTGGAAGGCAGGCTAGACTCCCCAAACTCTCTGCTCTACTACTCAGGGCATCGGCCACTACATTGGCCTTCCCCGGATGATATAAGATAGTGAGGTCATAATCCTTGAGAAGCTTTAACCATCTCCTCTGACGCAAATTCAAGGACTTATGCCTCAGCAGATACTGCAAACTACGATGATCGGGAAAATCTCACACTGCACTCCAAACAAATAATGCCGCCAAATCTTCAAGGCATGAAGAATGGAAGCTAACTCAAGATCATGCTCTGGAAAATTCTTCTCGTGCACCTTCAACTGTCTAGACGCGTAGGTAATCACCCTACTGTCCTGCATCAATACCGCTCCCGAACCAACTCTAGAAGCATCACAATAGACTGTGTAAGAACTCGAACCAATAGGCAAAACTAGTACCAGAGCTGTGGTAAATGCTGACTTGAGCTTCTGAAAGTTATCCTCACACTCATCAGACCATCTGAATGGAGCACCTTTGTGGGTCAATCGGGTCAAAGGTGAAGCAATAGAAGAGAATCCCTCCACAAAGCGACGATAATATCCCGCCAAACCAAGGAAACTCCTAATCTCTGTAGTTGAGGACGGTCTGGGCCAACTCTGGTCCTGAAAGCAGTCTTCGGAATGTCTGGCCTCCGAATCTTCAACTGATGATAAGCGGAACGCAAGTCAAACTTGGAGAACACTCTAGCTCCCTGAAGCTGGTCAAACAAGTCATTAATACGGGGCAAGGGATACCGGTTCTTAACTGTAACTCTGTTCAGCTGCCGATAATCAATACACATACGCATAGACCCATTCTTCTGCTTCATGAACAACACCGATGCACTCCAAGGTGACATAGTAGGCCGAATGAACCCCTTATCTAGGAGTTCTTGAAGCTGCTCCTTCAATTCCTTTAGCTCTGCTGGTTCCATACGATAAGGTGGAATAGAAATAGGCTGGGTGCCTGAAACCAAGTCAATACCAAAATTAATGTCCCTGTCAGGTGGCATGCCTGGCAGGTCTGCAGGAAACACGTCCGGAAAGTCACGGACCACAGGAACCGAATCAATAGCGGGAGTCTCACCACTTACATCCCTCACAAAATCCAGATAAGATAAACACCCTTTCTCAACCATGCGCTGAGCCTTCAGGTAGGAAATCACCCTGCTAGGCATATACTCTGAAGAACCTCTCCACTCAACCCTCGGACATCCTGGAATAGCTAAGGTCATGGTCTTATCGTCACAATCAAGAATACCATGACATGGAGATAACCAATCCATGCCCAATATCACATCAAAATTGACCATGATGACTAACAGTAGGTCCACTCGGGTCCCTAGACCCCCAATAGATATCATGCACGATCGATACACATGATCCACAACAACCGTATAACCCACCGAAGTCGACACATGAACAGAGGTGACTAGAGACTCACGGGGCATATCTAGAAAATAGGCAAAATATGAAGAAACATAGGAATATGTAGAACTAGGGTCAAATAAAGCCAAAGCATCTCGGCAACAGATTGAGACAATAACTGGGATCACGGCATCTTAGGACATAGCATCTGGCCTGACTGGAAATGCATACATGTGGGCCTGATCTCCCCCCACTCGACCTCCCCCTCTGGGGCGGCCTCTGGCTGACTGACCACCACCCCTGGCTGCCTGGGCGGGTGGTGAAGTAACTAGAGCTGAAGTCGAGGGCTGGCCCCTCTACTGAGAAGAACCACCGGGATGACGGGGACACTGCCTCCACATATGCCTGAACTCTTCACACTCAAAACAACTCCCTGGAGCTGGAGGCGGGGACTGATAGAAACCCCTGGCATCAAGACGGCCACTCGAAGACTCATGCATAGGAGAACTCTGAACTGGGGGTGACCGAGCTGCACTCTGAGCTGGGAGGGCAAAAAATGATGTACGGCATGGCTGAGAACCACGGGGACCATGCCCCGAAGATTAACCACTATACGCTGGGTGGGCTAACTGAGGAGGCCTGAATGAACGGCCCCTACCCTGCTGAAACTGCCCCCTGAAGGGAGCACCACTAGAACTGCCCAATCCATAAAGCCTCTTATCCTCCCTCTCCTCTAGCTCCTGGCGACGAACTGACTCAATATCTCGAGCTATGTCAACAACCTGCTCGAATGAAGCACCTGATACTCTCTCCCAAGACATAAATATCTGGAGATGATAAGTAAGACCATCTACAAACCTCCTCACCCTCTCCCTATCAGTAAGGACAATCTCAGAAGCATGCCTAGCCAACTCGGAAAACCTCATCTCGTACTGAGTAACTGATAACTCTCCCTGGCGCAGCTGCTCAAACTGCCTGTGTTGCTCCTCTCTGTGGGACTGAGGAACATACTTCTCCAAAAAGATCGTGGAGAATTGTTGCCAGGTGAGAGGTGCTGAACCAATCGGCCTACGCCTCTCGAATGACTCCTACCAAGTAAAGGCAGCACCCGCAAACTGAAATGTAACAAATGAGACCTCACTGGTCTCCAAAATACCCGCAATACCTAGTATCCTCTAGCAGTTATCTAGAAACCCCTAGGCATGCTCGCCCTTTGTACCGCTGAAAGTCGGAGGCTGAAGTCTGCTGAACCTCTCCAACCTAAGTTGCTCGTCCTCAGGCGTAGAAGAGACCGCATAATCCTAGACCGGAGCAACTGGCTGAGCTGGGGCTGCTCCCAGTGCCTGAATACCCCGTACCGCCTGCTTAGGTGTCCGGGCAGCTAGAGTCTGATTGCCTCCCCCGACCTGAGCTGTGGTAGCAGTAGAAGACATGGCGACTGCCTGAGCCAAACTGGTGCACACTGTCAATATCTGAGACAGGGTCTCCTGAAGACCCAGAATAACAATAGGCACTGCCGGTGCCTAAGCCTATCTCGCTGGAGCATCATCGGCGGGAACCCGATACTGAACGATAGGGGCATCCTGTGGTACTGTCCTGGCTGTTGTACGGGCTGGCCACCTACCTCTACCACGGCCTCGACCGCGGCCTCGGCCTCTCGCTGTTCTAGCTGGTGTCTGGTCACGCTGATCGGTATTGTGTGTCCTCACCATCTGTGAGAGAATGAAACAACGTAAGTTTAGATTTCAAGAATCAATAGATTAGCACGAAAGAGTTTAAGAACGATAGAAATGTTTCTTAAGAGTTCTGCATCCTCTCGAAGATAAGTACAGACATCTCCGTACCGATGCGCAAGACTCTACTAAAACTGCTCATGACCGTTGAGTCTTATGTAACATAGGCTCTCATTCGTGATGGCGCCTATCGTGGAACTAGGCTAGCCAACAATCACATATTTACAGTTTCCTTCAAAATACCAACCAAATTCAAGCATTTCATAAAATATACAGAGTTTACTAAATACATTAGTCCAATAAACAGTGAAACCAACCCCTAAACCCGGAGCCAACATGTCATGAGCATCTAAGAGAGATAGGCCAAAAAGGTATACTATTATAATACAAAACCTCCGAATAAATAGCTAGATACAACAAGAAGGGAAAACAGAGATGCTGCAGAATCTGAACAGCTTCCTCTATATCCCGCACTCCGGCTCCGCACGGAATAGATAGCTAATGCTCGGTATCTGCACCTAAATCTGCACACAGGGGTGCATGGGGTAATGTGAGTACGCCAACTCAGTAGTAATGAAAATAAATCAAGTCTAAGAGGCAAGAAAACACATAAAAATCAATATCATCAATTCACAATATGCACAACCTTTCTTTCCAGCAGTATATACATAGATATATGAAATCATCATGCCTTAAAAACCAACTTCAGAAAAATCCATTGAAAAATGTGCATTTTCAACAATTTCAAAAACCGAAAGATTTAGTATGAAAATGAATAACTCATAAGTAGCCCCTAGGGAAAAAACATGAATCATAAATTGCCCCTCGGGCAGAACATCCATTCAGTATCAGCCCCTAGGGCAATCTCACCGTCATTCATACCTCCTAATAACTCATCACTCGGCACTCAGACTCAACACTCAGTAGGTACCTGCGCTCACTGGGGGTTTGTACATACTCCGGAGGGGCTCCTTCAGCCCAAGTACTAATAGCAAGCCACCTCATGGCGTATCATATCCTCACAATCAGGCCCTCAGCCTCACTCAGTAGAACCTCTCAAAAACCCCTCGGGCGAATCAGTAAAACGGGGTACTCGACCCAAAACATCTTTTTTAAATCTCAAAGTAGTGTAAATCAGGATGAGTTTCGAAAATAGTAAGCACAATGTGACTGAGTGAAATCATCAATAAATAGTGAGGAAAATAGCAGTAAAAAGCCCCCAAGGATTTTAAACAGATCGGCACGAGGGCCCAAACATGGCTTATAGCCCAAATATTGTAATAATCTTTAGAACACAATTTAACATAAGCTTTTGAGTAAAAATACGCAACTCATTCGTTGTTGCGGAGAGGACCAAGTACAATCCAAAAATCAGTGCGCGCCACATACTCGTCATCCGACATGTGCGCCATTCTAAAATCAGTGAGAAATATGATGTCCGGGGTTTCATACCCTCAGGACGAGATTTATAACAATTACTTACCTTTACCGGGCCACAATACTAGTCTGCTATACTCTTGCCCCTCAAATTGGCTCCCGATAGCTCCGAATCTAAGCAAAACCAGTTTACCATCGTTAATATATACTAAAGGAAAACAACCCAATCGAAAACTATCAATTTATACAAAAATCTCAAAATTCAGCCAAACCCGAGCCCCGGGCCCACGTGTCGAAATTCGGTAAAATTTACATCACTAGAAACCCTGTCCTCCCGTGATGCCACACATACTAAAAACACCCCAATCGGACCACAATTGCCTACCCAAATTGCCAAAATAATTTTCCAATCTTCCACCCATTTTTTCCAACCTTTTACTAATTAAATCCTTCAATTTATAAGCATAATACGAACAAAATAGCATAGAATCGACTATAATAACCCGGGAACTTACCTCCACTGAATACCCACAGATTCTCTCTTCAAATTGCCTTCAAATGAGTTCCAACTGCATGCAACAATGGTGAAATAACTAAAATTTCACGGAGGTTTCTTTTATATTGTTCTGCCCAGCAATTCCTCGCTTGCAGACCTTTAATCGCACCTACGGACCTAGGTGCGCACCTGCGAAATCCCACTAACGGACCCATTCTCGCACCTGCGGCCACTTCTCCGCACCTGCGGCTTCGCAGGTGCGACCAACTCTTCGCACCTGCAGACTTCTCCTGCCTAGCCTCCATTTGCACCTGCGCATGGCCTTTCGCACCTACAATGTCTCACCTGCGGCTACCCATCCGCAGGTGCGGCCAACACCAGAAACTTACACCAGCAACCATTTGCTGCAATTTTCCAAGTTCAAAACTCCGCCAACCATCTGAAATCAATCCCGAGCCCCTCCGAGCCCTAACCAAACACAACAACACACCCCATAGCATTATTCAAACTTAGTCGAGCCTTCAAAACACCAAAATAAATATGAAAACACCAAAATTACATTGAATTCAAGCCTATAAACCTTGAAACTTTCAACTTTCGCCAACGACGCCGAAACAAACCAAAAGTACCTCCGATTGACCTGAAATCTTGCACACATATCCAAAATGACATTACGGTCCTGTTCCAACTTCCGAAATACCATTCCGACCCCGATAGCCTATTTTTCAATGCCGACCAGAAATCGCCAAAAACTAACTCTCGCCAATTCAAGCCTAATTCTACACCGGACATCAAAACCTCATTCCGAACACATTCCTAAGTTGCAAATCACCTAACGAAGCGATCCAAGCCATAAAATCTGTATTTCGAGGTCGTTCACTAATAAGTCAACTCTCAGTTGACTTTTTCAACTATTAGACTACTTTAGGAGACCCTCAATTCTCACCATGACCACTCCGAACCCAAACCAACTGACCCAACACAACATAAATAGGCTATGCAATATATGATAAAGCAAAAATGGGGGAAACAGGATAAATCTCACGGAACGACCGGCCAGGTCGTTACACTATTATAACATCTACCCAAGTTTAACTTTGGGGGAAATGTGGAATTTTTTTTTGGTGTGACTGAACCCTAGGGAGAGACTGCGTACGTATCCTTTCAGAATCAAGTCGAACGTAGTTCAGGGAAAATATTTTTGTTTTTGTTTTGATTTTTTATTGTGATTTTTCTTTTTCTTTTGATTTTTTTTTGATGATTTTGGTTCCAAGGAGGGTGTTGAAAGAAGAATAGACGACTCAAAAGGTTTTACAAAAGTTGATAATATTTGGGGTAGTGAGAATGAAAGCCTTCGTCATTTCAATCGGAGAGCGTCAAAACAGCGAAAAGGTCAAACATAATACCTTTTGACTGCATCTACATTGACATCCGTTTCGGGGTCATTTCTTTCAATGTCTCCTATGTATAATTCCCCTTTTGGTAGCAATTTCTTTATAATGTATGGACCCTTCCAGTTTAGGGCGAATTTTCCTTTTGCCTCTTCATGATGCGAGAGGATACGTCTTAGGATGAGTTTCCCCACTTCAAAATTCCTAGGTCGTACTTTCTTATTATAGGTGCAGACTATTATTTGTTGGTACAACTGCCCGTGGCAAACTGCAGCCATCCTTTTCTCATGAATCATGGTTAATTTTTCTAGTCGAGTTTTGACCCATTCATCATCCTCAATTTCAGTTTCAACAATGATCTGAAGAGAGGGAATTTCAACTTCTGCAGGTATTACAGCTTCAATGCCATAAACCAATAAATAAGGAGTGGCCCAAACTGATGTGCGCACGGTCGTGCGATATCCCAATAATGCAAAAGGAAACTTATAGTGCCATTGCCTAGAACTTTGAATCATTTTGCTGAGGATTTTCTTGATGTTTTTATTTGATGCTTCAACGACGCCATTGTCTTTGGGTCGGTAAGGGGTTGAATTACGGTGTGTGATTTTAAACTGTTCACACACCTTCCTCATCAAATGACTGTTTAGATTTGCAGAGTTGTCAGTAATAATAGTTTTGGGATACCAAAACGACATATAATGTTGGAATGCACGAAGTCCACCACTGCTTTCTTAGTGACGGCTTTGAATGTTACTGCTTCGACCCATATTGCGAAATAATCAATGGTAATTAAGATTAATCTGTGTCCGTTTGAAGCTTTTGGCTCGATTGGCCCAATGACATCCATTCCCAAAGTAACGAACGGCCAAGGTGCTGACATAAGATGCAACTCTGAGGGTGGTGTATGAATCAGGTCGCCGTGTATCTGACACTGAAGGAATTTCCGGACAAAACTGAAATAATCCTTTTCCATGGTCATCCAGTAATATCCGGCTCGCAGGATTTTCTTTGCAAGGACGTATCCGTTCATATGGGGACCACATACTACTAAATGTACTTCGTTCATAATATTTTTATATTTTTTGGCGTCCACACACCTTAACATGTTCAAATCTGGAGTTCTTTTATACAACACTTCTCCACTTAAGAAGAAACTGCTGGCAAGCCTTCTAATGGTTCTCTTTTGGTCTCCACTGGCCTGCTCCGGGTACTCTTTTGTTTTCAAGAACCTTTTAATAACATGATACCATGGTTGGACATCGGGTGCTACTTCAACCGTGTTACAATAACCATGCCTTTCACAGTTTGAATCTCCAACGGGTCAATATGGACATTGCCCGGATATGGCAGCATTGCAGCTAAGGTAGCTAATTCATCAGCTAACTCATTGTGGAATCGAGGAATATAATTGAATTCGACGAATTTGAATCTCTTGCTGAGATATTCCACATGTTGTCTATATGGAAGAAGCTTGATATCTCAAGTTTCCTCTTCACGTTGTGCTTGTTTAATGATCAAGTCAGAGTCCCCTATGATGAATAATTCTTCTACATCCATATCAATTGCCATGTTCATGCCCATTACGCAAGCTTCGTATTCAGCATTATTTTTTGTACAGAAGAACCGAAGACGGGCAGTGGCTGGATAGTGCTGTCCTGTGGGCAAAATCAAGATTGCCCCAATCACAACGTTTGCATTTACCGCTCCATCAAAGAACATTTTCCAAGTGTTGGCGTCTTCTGGAATTACTTCAACTGAATTTACTTCCTCATCCGGAAAATAAGTTCTTAAAGGTTGGTATTCATCATCAACCGAGTTTTCGGCCAAATGATCGGCCAAGGCTTGGGCTTTCATGGCCATGCGGGTGACATAGACAATGTCAAAATTCGTGAGCAGGATTTTCTACTTTGCTAGCCTTCTTGTGGGCATCGGTTTTTGGAATATATACTTTAGAGGGTCCAACCGAGTTATGATATATGTGGTATAAGCTAGCAAATAATGTCTGAGCTTTTGAGCGACCCTAGTTAAGGCACAACAAGTTCTCTCCAGAAGAGTGTATTTGGCTTCATACCCAGTAAATTTCTTGCTCAGATAATAGATGGCTTGCTCCTTCTTCCCGGTTTCATCATGTTGCCCGAGGACACAACCAAAAGATTTCTCCAAGACGATTAGGTACAAGAACAAAGGTCTCCCGGGCTCAGGTGGGACAAACACTGGCGGATTTGACAAATATTCTTTGATTTTGTCAAAACCTTCTTGGCATTCATCTGTCCATTTAATCACCGTATCTTTCTTTAGCAGCTTAAATATGGGCTCACATGTGGTTGTAAGCTATGCAATGAACCGGCTAATGTAGTTTAATCTTCCCAATAAGCTCATGACTTCTTTCTTGGTTTTCGGAGCTGGTAGATCTCGGATAGATTTTATCTTTGTTGGATCTAACTCAATGCCCCTTCGGCTAACTATAAACCCCAAGAGCTTCCCAGATGGGACCCCAAATGCACATTTAGCAGGATTCAATTTCAAGTCATATTTGCGCAGCCGCTCAAAGAATTTTCTCAAATCTTGGACATGGCCTTCTTGGGTTCTAGACTTAATAATTACATCATCAACAGACACCTCGATTTCTTGGTGCATCATGTCATGTAAGATTGTAGTCATAGCTCTCATGTACGTTGCCCCGGCATTTTTCAAACCGAATGTCATGACCCTGTAACAATAGGTTCCCCATGGTGTGGTGAAAGATATCTTTTCAGCATCTTCTTCATCCATCAGGACTTGATGATACCCAGCATAACAATCCACAAAAGACTGTACCTCATGTTCGGCACAATTATCGACGAAGATGTGGATGTTTGGTAACGGGAAGTTGTCCGTGGGACTCGCTCTGTTCAAATCCCTGTAATCAACACATACTCGGAAGTTCACGTCCTTTTTGGTACTGGGACTACGTTTGCTAGCCATGTAGTGTATCTGACTACTCGGGTTACACCGACTTTTAATTGTTTGGTAACCTCTTCTTTAATTTTGTTGCTGATGTTTGTTTTGAATTTTCTTTGCTTTTGTTGGACAGGCGAATAATATGGATGACTTTGCAATTTGTGGACCACTAAATCGACACTTAGTCCTGGCATATCATCGTAAGACCATGCAAACACATCTTTAAATTCGAAAAAGAGTTGGACCAATGCATCTCTAGTTTTTCCTTCTGTTTTGAATCTTATCATGGTCTCCCGGACCTCTTGCGAATTGCCCAAATTGATTGGCTCGGTTTCATTTAGGTTTGGCTTAGGCTTGTTCTCAAATTATTCCAATTCTCGATTTATTTCTCTAAAAACCCCATCTTCATCATATTCGAGCTCTTAATTCATTATTACACAATTAGATGGTGTTTTAGGATCTAGGCATGAAGTCTGCAAGCATGTCATATTATTTAAAGCCGTATTATTAGTGAAAAATAAGAAAAGTAACAAAATTAAAAAGGGTAACACAAGAAGATCCATAGACGATGAAATGTCGATTTCATTTCATTAAATTTGAAGATAGCAGGGTTTTACATCGGAATTTAAAAGACAATAAAATTTAAAACACT
Organism: Nicotiana knightiana; assembly: GCA_005239525.1. Taxonomy (NCBI): domain Eukaryota; kingdom Viridiplantae; phylum Streptophyta; class Magnoliopsida; order Solanales; family Solanaceae; genus Nicotiana; species Nicotiana knightiana. The sequence goes on from MDKJ01154406.1 coordinate 12,243, forward strand.
CGAGTTACACTCTGAAATAACCCGGAGTGTAGAAAGGATGGCAAAACATGAACTACCGAGATGCCCGCCTCAGTGGGAAGGGAGTAGCTTTCCAATTTTTCAATTTGGCATTTGGTCCCATGTATTGCACCTCAGCGGTGCTCGAGCGTTCACTCGGCTGAACCATGTGGACTTCATAGAGCATTTGCCTTATTGCTTCACAGATATCCTCAATTTCCTCGGCCATGAAGGCCTATTCTTCCTCTTCTATGTAATTTGGCTTAACAAATGATTTGGCGAGGTGCTGAATTGGCTGAGGCAAAACCCATCCATCTTTCTTACGTTGATCAGCCCATTTTTCATCGGCATCGGTATCTTGAAAACCTATCACAAAGAATTTCTTGTTGCCAGGCAAAGTAACGGGTTCTGTGATGCCCTGCAAAGATGCCCCAAGACCTTTCCCGGGCTTGTATCCATGTTTGACCATTTCTCGGGCGACCATGACTGATGCGCTCGACAAACAAGGTTGAGGGCATGGAGTTCCTTCCTCGCACTAGTCAGCAAGCACAATTTCAAAAGCCTGGTAAACAATGTGTTCACTTCCCTCTCTTGCCTCAAGACAAGGGACCGATGGGTCCCTGTAGATTGACAGTTCATCTTCTCCATGGACAACTATCTCTTGGTTCTCATATTCGAACTTGACCGTTTGATGGAGAGTAAAGGGTACGAGTCCCGCAGCAGGGATCCAGGGCCTTCCTAGTAGAAAGTTATAGGACGTGTCCATGTCCAGAACTTGGAACATTATTTGGAAATCCACAGGGCCAATGGTTAGGATTAAATCAATTTCTCCTATAGTACACTACTGGAAAATGGGCCTACGGGAATAGTTTTTTAGCAACGGTTCACAAACTGTTGCCATAGAGCGGATATAGTAATGGTTTTAACCGTCACAATAGCATTTGGGTGGTATCAGTATGCTTTAAGTATCAATCCGTTGCAATTGTAACGGAACCGTTGCCATAGATCGTTTTTCCGCAACGGATCTGTAAACTGTTCCACTAGACATATTTATGGGAACGGTTCGGATGAAATATTTATTAGTTGGAACAGTTTTTCATTCCCTCCTCAATTTCCCCCCTGAAATTTGCTAAACCCACCAAATAAACCCCTCTTTTTTATATTTTTTATTTATTTTAACAATGGAAATTATATAGTTATTATATCCCTTTTCCCCTTCCCCCAGTAATTAAACCCAGTACTTCATCATCGATACATCCAACAGAAGATAACTTTAGAACCATCGCGTACTTCATCATCGATACATCCAACAAAAGATAACTTTAGAACCATCGCCCCCTCTTTCACACAGTTCATCTCTTTAATTCATCTAAAATTAAATTCCCTCTTTCACCAGTAAAGCCAACGCCATCCACAAATTGACCCTGCATAAACCCACATTGTCCGCAAATTGACCACACTTTGCCCCCTCATCCCACCACTCACCGGTGTCACCGCCGTCTGTGGCTGCTGCGAAGGCTGGATTGGAGGCTGCTATGGAGGCTGAATTCGGGTTTGGGTTCTGACCTGAATTACTCCCACCACTACCCCACTAGCCCTACTGCCTCTTCATACGGAAATATTTCATCTCCTCTTTTTTGCTGTTTATTATAACTCTTACCACCAGAAGAAGGGCATCAACAACAAGACCGAAACTGGGAAGCTGATAAAATGTAAGCTTTTCTTATTGAAGTATATGTTTGTTGGTTGTGCATTATTTATTTTTCCTTTTCTTGTTTGCTTCAGTTTTTGGGTATTAAGTTTTTGTGTTGAAGTTCAAATTTTTGGATAGTTTTATTTCCTATTAGCTAGATTGTTTTTTAGCCAGATTCTTGAAGTTCACCAGCAATCACAAGTTCATCCAGTATATAGTATACCTGCCAAATCATTCATGTGGTTTAGAAATATTAAAGCTATACCATATAAACTTGCTTAATATGAAATGCATTATAGACAGAATGATAGAGAGCCGAGGAGTTGCTACTGTTTACACCTTATTCTCAAGTTCAATCATCACATAATTCTTCGCTAGCAAGTAGAAACCTTTATTAGTGTATACATACATGACAGAAGAGAAGACAACGAAAATGTTCTTTATCAATTTAGAAAGCAATAAAAATCTACTTCCTAAATAGATCGAAAGCATTAAGCAAGTTTAACTAGATCGATGTTCAGCGGGGACTACATCTCACAGTGCACAACCCCTGAGTGTACCAAGACCAAATCAGAAGCTGTGGTGCAGCAATTACACAATTATCATCATTTGAAAAGCTATTAATAAAAAAGAATAGGCAAAGGAGAAAATTTTACATTGATAACCTTCAGATATATAGCTCTTTCTTGGATTCAATTATTCCAAAAAGATAGAGTATCGAGTCTTAGATAATCACATCACAATAGATTTTTTTTCCAGAAAGGTATGTAATTATCACAATTTATTTCATAAAATACCCAATGAACTTCTTTGATATTACAATTTATTTCTATCAAACTTTTGTATTTCGTCTATTATACAAAAATCATTTCTTTTCATTGTTATATAAATATGTGATCTCCATGCGACTCAATTTGTATTTCCTTAATGAATGTCTGGCTCCCTGTATGTGATGTTTGTTTACTGCATAGACGTGCAAGAATAGCATCCACAACTTTATCACTGTATGCTTGAGCTTTTTTGGATTCTTGTTTGTTTGTTTTTTTAAGGACCAGATTCCTTTTGATTGAATCTGATAATATTTTGATCAGTTTCAGATTCTTGTCTGTTTGTTGAGACTCTCTTAATACTACTTCATAGTAAAGGTTTGACCTTTACTGTTTTGCTGCTCTTTATTAATAATCTGCATTTCATTTCATTAATGTTGTATTTTGGATTTACCTTAAGCTTTCTCTTTTTCTGCATAATGAGTATCGTACTATGAAGAAAGTTGTAGTATTTTTTCTTGTTTTGGGGGCTTAAAATACCATAATCATTGGCGAAGTTATTTGTTGGTGGAATTTCTACAGTTGCATAATGTTGAAGGGAAAATGTCAACATGTTGCGTGTATGCTCAAAATCCTTCTATTTGCAATTGAGTTTCTGTGAACTCCAGCATTTTGTTGTTATTTTCATTGTACTGCACCTATTTTGTGATGTAAAGTAACCACAATGTACTAAGTAGTGATTATCCCAAATAGTCCACAATCTCAACTTTAGGTGCCAAAACATGAATCTGCCACATTTGGTCAGTGTTTTGTCGATCATACTCCTTTGGTCCATTTTGTCTATGTTTGTGCATACCATGATTTCTCCTTCAAGGGAATGATTACAATGTACTAATACCATGGGCAGTGTTCTGTCTATACTTGTGCTTAATTAAGACTAAATAGTGAAAATAAAAATATAGTATTGCATCAACACTTGTTCCCATGCTTTAAGCTTTTTTGCAAAGTGATTTGCCTTCTTAATGATTTGGCTACTCCTCATTGAAAAAGTTAACTAAATTGACCAAAATTTGGAATAAAAAATTCATATGTCCAGTTGCAGTATGCATGTGTTATTTCTTTATAAAGAGTCAGCATCTCCCTGAGGATTTCACTTATTGACTCAGAAAGTAAAAGCTCCAGAAATGATATGTTTCAAGATTTATGATGAATTATAAATAGTACTCTAGCCTTTCATACCAGGTTACTACATAACTAACACTTGTGTGCTAGATCAATAATTATAGCTTGTTAAATCTGATTAAGCACAAGGAGCATGATTGTAATGTTTCCTACGTCTATTTTCAGGTTTCTTTAGTAAATATTCTATTTTTTGCCTAGGTCTTTCTAGTGTGACACTACATCTTTATTTTTGCGCTTTTGAAACTGAAGGTGGTTGTAGTTAATTTTCTGGTGTGCCAGTGCCTGTATACGTGATGCTTCTGAAACTGAAGATGATTGTAATGTTTTTTTTTGTGAAGGTTTGGATTTTTTAAACTATTCATACTGTAAGAGACGATTTTAAGAAATTTTAAAGGTCTTAAATTGCTTTATTGTTTGTGACTTTCTATGTTCCACCCTTAAAAGCAGCGGTCAATGTCAAATTAATATGCTTTTAGTTTATTTGGTTAGTTTTGTTTATTTCCTTTTATCGTACAGGATATCTATGGATAATGGTGATAAAAGTTGGATGAATCTCCTGACATGGACGGATGAGTATATCCGTGGAGTGAATGATTTTGTAGATAAGGCATTTGAACGAGCCGCCCAAGGAAATGAAATATTATGCCCTTGTAAAAAGTGCATGAATCTTTATTGGTATTATAGAAACTTGGTGGAGGATCATTTGGTTGTTCATGGATTTTTTGATGGTTATAGCAAATGGGTTTTCCACGGGGAAGGATTTTCCTGGAGAAATACACCTCATCCAAGCAATGATGATGAAGGTTCTACCACGCGTGACGATATTTATGGACTACTTCAAGATACATTTAGAAATATAGAGGGCCAGACAGGGGATGAAGAAGGAGTTGGAGAAAGACTATCTGAAGATGAAAACAAAATTTTCAAATTGCTGGAGGAAGGAAAACAAGAGTTATATTCGGGGTGTGAATATTTTAGCAAACTGAGTTTCACTATTTGATTGTAGTTGCTTAAATCCTTGCATGGGTTGAGTTATGTGGCTTTCTCTGATTTGTTAGATTTGATAAAGAGGCATTTCCCTTTGCTCAGGTATCAGAATCTTTCAACAAGGCTAAAAGCATGATAAAAGATTTGAGTCTTTATTATGAAAAAATACATGCATGCCATAATGATTGCATGTTATTTTGGAAAGAAAATGTGAATGCCGATAATTGCTCTATTTGTGGGTCTTCAAGATGGAAGAGTGATGGTCCTTTGACTAAAGAAAGCTCTAAAATCCCTGAAAAGGTCCTAAGGTACTTTTCTTTAAAGCCTAGGCTTCTGAGGATATTTATGTGTCCTGAAACGGCTGCTGCAATGAGATGGCATGCTAATGAACGACCCAATGATGAGAATATAAGACATCCTGCTGATGGGGAAGCTTGGAAGGCTTTTGATTCTTTGCACCCAGACTTCTCTAGAGATGCTCGGAATGTTAGATGGGGTATTTCAAGTGATTGTTTCAACCCGTTTCGGACCATGAGAATTTCTCATAGAAGGTGGCTTGTTATGTTAATGAACTATAATTTATCACCGTGGATTTGCATGAAACAAGAGTATATAATGTTGTCTATGACTATTCCGGGTACATCATCTCCAGGAAATGATATACATGTGTATCTACGACCATTAATTGAAGAATTGAAGGAACTATAGGAAATTGGGATAAACACATTTGATGTTGAAACCAACCAAACTTCTCGAATGCGTGTTTCCTTAATATGGACAGTTAGTGACTTTCCAGCATTAGCAATGCTTTCAGGATGTAGCACTAAGGGGAGATTGGCATTCCCCACTTGCAATTATGACACATGTTCTCAATATCTCAAACATATTCATAAGATGTGTTATTTAGGTCATCGAAGATTTTTGCCTCGTGATCATCCATTTCGACGAGATAAGAAATCTTTTGATGGTAAGGAGGAGCATAGACCTGCACATGATCCATTGTCGGGTGAAGAAGTGTTTGAAGAGCTGCTTGAATTCTACAATATCTTTGGAAAGAGCACTAAAAAAAGGCCTCGGAGTGATAAGGGTCCGTGTAAAAAGAGATCCATTTTTTTCGAATTGCCATATTGGGTGCATAACAAATTGAGGCACAATCTTGATGTGATGCACATCGAGAAAAACATATGTGATAGTTTTCTTGGGACTTTATTAGAAATAGATGGAAAATCAAAGGATCATGAAAAATCTCGCTATGACTTACAATAAATGGGGATACGAAAGGAGCTACAACCAAGTATAAATAATGATGGAACTATAAGTTTTGCTAAATCTTGTTTCTACATGAAACCAAAAGAGAAAAGTTTGTTTTGTACTGTCATGAAAAATGCTAAATTACCAAACGGGTGTGCTACGAATATTTAAGAATGCGTGCAAGTGAAGGAGATGAAAATATCGGGGTACAAGAAGTCATGACGCCCATTTTATAATGCATTACTTGCTCCAGGTTGCTGATAGAAAAGTGTTGCCCAAGAATGTTTCATTGGCCTTGATTAGGTTGGGAAATTTCTTTAGAGCTATCTGTAGTAAGGTCATAAGGCTAAGAGATTGTTATGGCTGCAATTGTTATGTAAAATAATTGAGAGAGAAAGGCTTAAAATGTTTAATGGGCAGATCAAGTGATAACTGACAACCAAGAAAGAGGATTCTATGACATGCTCTCTTTCATATAAGGCCAAACTAAATAAAGGCAAAAGTATTGGAATGATGATTCTATATTAGATAAAGACATACCATACATATAGAAGATTGCTCTGGTATATTCATATGTTACTACATTCATACTAGTTAATAACCTATTTTTCTGTTGTTGGTTTGCTAACCTATGTTGTGTTTGCTTTTCAGAATCTGGAAAATATTTGAATAGTCATGAATCAAGAAGGGTGCTAAAACAAAAAAATAACCGCATTCCAGCTGGATCACTTGCATCTTTGCAAAATCAAAGTGTTTCTTCGTTAACAACAAAAATAAGCTTTCCAGCTACAAGGTCAAATAGAAATGAAGAACACAATCAGAAACTGGATTACCTTCATCTTTGCGAAACCAAAAGGTTTCGTGGTTGACAATAAAAAGATTCTTGAAAGATATAGAGCCAAATGCAAATGAAGACCGGCAATCAGAATTAGGATCTCAATTGCAAGAACAAGTGCAGCAAGTGCCATAGAATTCAACCTCTTCAGCAGCACGAGGAGAAAATGAACAAGTGCAACAAGATAATATGGATTCCATCACTCCTGCATCATAGGCAGTACGTGAATGATCTAATGATCCTACCAATCACGAAGCAATTGACTAATTTTAGGAACAAGGCAAGTATATATAAATTCTAATCATAAAATTAACTAACAACAGTGATTGATGATTATCTTTTCTTTGTACTATTGCAGGCCCCTCTTCGCCAAAAAGAAAAAGAGGTCGTACGAAAATGCCAAGTATTCATGGAAGAAATGAGCGTAAAAGAATCATTCTAAATGAGTATAATCAACTCGTTGGTCCTACTAGCGAAGTTGTAAAAGAGTTGGGTAGCTTCCTCGGAACATTGGGAAGGAGTGAGACTTTTTGTCCTCTTCATATATTTTATTGGAGGAACTTAAACACAAAAGATGATATGTGAAAATATATCAAGGTATGAAGTTCCCAATATTTAATAAACATGGATGATATTTCTCATTTTTACACTAACCCAGTTAAACTAAATTTGTAGGAAAAATATGACATTCCTGACGAGGCGAAAACATGGGTTTTTGAATCAATATGTACTGCTTGGAGAAAGTATAAGAATCAATAGAGAAAACACTTTGAAGCCTATGAGGATGATGAGTTTCGAATGGAGAATAGGCCAGTAGATGTTCCAGAATATCACTTTAAGGAGCTTCTTAACTATTGGAACTCTGATCCTCACAAGGTAATTACATTCATTCTTGTTTCATTAAGCAGAATTTCATGTAGCTTGTGCATAGAGCTTTGTTTGACCTTGCTTTTAACATATATTTGCAAGACATAGCAGCATTTTTTTGATAATAGAATGAATCATTCAGCTAAGCTCTGCTGGATGTTCTGTAAATAGATTGAGTTTGCTGCTAAAATTGCTAGGTGCACTGAACATACACTCACAATTTAAGTCATAGCTCTCATCCTCTCAATCAGAACATGGGACTTTATCTCTAGTTTGAATACATTGATTTCTTTGTTATATCTAGAAAACATTCTTTCTTTACTCCTCTGTAATAACAAATTGCTACCATTACAACAACTATTTTCTTTATGTTGAGTCCTACCCATAAAGGCCAGAGTTCTTTTAAATTTTGTAGTCTGAAGGGTTGGTAAGTTCCCAAGACTGTTTAAAAGATTTGTTATCAGTAACTACTTCACTCTTAGCTGCTGAGGCAGAATATATTGCATCGAAATAAGTTGTTATTTGATTGAATGATTTATTTGTTGAAAATGTCTGAAACCAATACAATGAATCAAAATAAGTTGAAGTGCCCGCACACTGCTGGAATAACACCTTTTGCTCTAATTCACGAGATTTGATGTTTCTCTTTCTTCTTTTTTTTTCTTGTTTGATTAAGAACTTGCTAACTTTACATGGAAAGATTCTTATACTTGTTTTCATTTAACTAGGCAAAAAAGAAGGAAATGTCTGATACTTCGGATACTCTATCAAGTAAGGATATCTCTGTGGCTACAAGAAAAAGAAAACTTGACCGAGTATACAAAATCTCATATGACAATACGATTTTTAAAATTGTAAGAAATTTCTAATTTAAAGTTTTTCATGATTATTTATTTGTTCTTAATTAATCATTCAGTTTTATTTACTTAAACTCTTTTCTCTATGATTTGTAGGCTGAAATGGAGAGACTACAAGAAACTGAAGATGGCAGTCATTCAGTTGACGCTTTTGCATCAGTCATTGGACCTGAACATCCAGGTCGCGTGAGATTGTATGGACGAGGGGTTACCAAGACTATCTTAAAAGGGAAAATAAGGAATCTTGGATCTTCTTCTGATGCTGCTGATGAGAGGATGCAACAGAAAATGAAGAAAATGGAAGAGAGGATGCAACACAGAATGTTGGAAAAGTTGAACGAACAAAAGGATGCTATGGAACAACATATTACAATGAACGTCGTTGCACGACTTCAGCGTCTGAACCCAGAATTGCTACTTGATGCTGGCATGCTAAGGTTCGTAAATCTTCCTCTGCACAACAAGTTGTTGTTCAACTAAACAATCGACCATCTACCGGTAGTAACAATCAAGGTCAGTACTTACTAAATATTATACATCTTCTTCTATTTCTTCTTCTCATATTTCCTTGTACTTCTTCTTCTACCACTTCTCACTCGCGCAAAGTCTAAATAGTTTTTTTTTACTTTGCCTATGACACATAGTCATGCAAATGAAAGAAATGAAAAGATAATAATATTTGGAATAGTTGCAAAATATATGGCTTGTGCCTTGTGGTATTTGATACTTGATAGTGATATCTTTTGTGTTGTTGACTGCCTTGTTAGCCTGTTGGTTGTTGCCATTAAGTTTATTTGTTGTGCTGCTCTTTATGACCTTGTTGTCCTGTTGGTTTTTGCCATTAAGTTGCAAAATGTATGGCCTTGTTCAGCACTTTGTAGGTATATTTGGTACAACAAATCGCAGAAAAGTGTTAGCTGTTGAGTGTCTCTTTGCTGTTCTATATTGTATTTCTATTCTCTGTTTTAGCTGATATGCTGCTCTAGGAAGTTTAGGAGGCACTTTCTTGTGAATATTTTATCTATAACTTTCATATTAACCATAGACTGATATATTTACAGCACGAGATGATTTACGTCATGCATTGTGGAGATGATCCAATTTTCTTGTAGGATTTGACATTAAGGTTTTAATGGCTCTCATATGTTCATTCAGTTATACTCGGATTTGATGCAAATGGACCTATTTTTCTGTATGCAAATTATATTTGACTCAAGCATAGAGTATTAACAACTGGAATCTGTATGAGATGGACAGTGTCATTTTTCTTCTTCACGAGTGTTTTTGGTGTTTGGCTAAAAGGCAGTTAAGCATTTTGGTGTCTTATACTTATCTCTTCCGCAAATTGTGTGCATATGTCTGGCTAGTTTGATCTAGTGTAGCAATGAACTTTTCTGGTTTTTGCACTGACCTTTATCCTTTTAACCAATCATTTCTTCGTAGTACCAGGAGTAATCAATTTTTGCAGCATTCAGAGTAGAAACTGTTTGATCTGAATAGTTTTATAGGCTCTCTTTTTTCCCATTAATATCATGTGATGTTAGGTGAATTTGTAGTCTCCTTTGTTTCCCAACCATAGGACCACAAATGATGTTTTGCAGTTCTTCGCTAATAATACATAGCATTGTTATGATATGTTTAGATATCCTTAAGCTGCAGATACTATTCACTTATTCTTTGGCTGAACGAATGGCTGGTTGTTAAATGTACATACTTCACACGTTTATCGTGATGCTTGTTGCTAAAAAATGTGAATTAACTGCTTATATAATTGACAAATGAGCCTAATTTTGATACGGAGGCATAGCTGTTAATCCAGCTTGTTAATTTCCAAAAGTTTTTCATGATAGAAATCTCGGTAATGATATTTTCAATGATGGTGGGGTGATGTGCTTTTTTTTCTTTCAAGACATGGCTTAGTTTATCCTCTTGATTAGTAGTGGATTTATTTACCTCTTTTGTAGGTGGAGTAAATCAAGAAATAGAAGAAGATGATGAAAGTGAAGAACTAGACCTTACTTAAGATGAATTTTAAATTGCTATAGATGAATATTTTATAAGAATCTTTTGTTATCAACTTTTTTGAAACTTACTCTCTTGAAATGTATTAAGCTTATGCATTTGGGGTAGAATATTTTCTTTATGGATATTATTTGTTTGATGGCTAATTTATATTATTAAAAGTTTCATTTTATGATTTATTTAAATTTTAGTGTTATTATAATTTATTATTATATATATATATATATATATATATATATATATATATATATATATATATATATATATATAAATATTTATTTATAATAGGGGTTATATTTTTGTTTCAACTGAAATGTTACAATAGCCTACCAGAACCGTTGCAATAGGACACGAAATGGCATTCCATGATACAATGCTAACCGTTGCAATAGGTCATATAATGTCACGACCCAAAATCCACAAGGTCGTGATGGTGCCGGACACCACTGTCAGGCAAGCCAATCATTTAATAGTTCAGCTAAATTTCCCGTTTTAGCATTTTTGAAATCATTACCTTTCACTTTATTACATAATAGCTGAATGAAATCCGCTACGTAAATACGACAGGTAAACAATTTTAATTTAATACCATAAATCCCAAATACCTCCAACAAACCCGGTGACACAAGTACATGAGCGAACTTCTAGGAATTTGTTGGAATACTACCATGCATGTCCGAAATACAAGTTGGAAAAGGACTTTAAAATAAAAATGAATACAATATGAGGGAGACTCTGTCAGCTGCGGGTCGCCTCCGGATGATGCAGCTCGCCTAAGTGTCCAAACTAGCCACCTCGCTATGAAAGTACCTGTGCAATAAAAATGCACAACAAGTGTAGCATGAGTACGAAAACAACGTGTAATCAGTATGTATCGCGCCTAACCTCAGAGAGGTAGTGACGACATATCGAATTAGACACTTACTATAAGTCGGTTAATTTTAATCAAGTGAGGTGCTAAGCATGAGTATCATAGACAATTAAACAATAATCAAGGATAAGAAACATCAGAATTATTTAACATTTTACACATCAACTCTTCTTCTTTTTAACTGGAAATTAAGAATTTCCTTAGGCCGATAAACATGTATAAACCACAGGAAATACACAACAATTATCTTGCACAAACAAAGTGCCGAGGGTCGAACAACGCGAACCAACAATATTAAATTGTGCACTGCCGAGGGTCGAACGGCTCGCACCATAGATGCATATAGTTTTCCCCGCTCGCGAATCGATCATGCGACGCGGTCAACATTATAATAATAAGGCTAACCTGCTCGCGAATCATACCTGCGACTCAGCTGCTCATATGTACACGTCTTCACATAATAAATCCGCATTTTTATCAAGAAAGCAGTTACCCAGGAAAGTGGTAAAATTCTTCTTAAAGGAACAAAAAAAATAGCATTTAAATCTTTGTTTTGAAACTCATTTTCCATGTTTAATAATATTCAATAATATAACCTTATCAGGAATACAATTATCCACGGAGGAATCAATTCTCTTTCTAAATGATTAAGAAAGGCACACTCTAGCCTTCTTAGGAAATAAATTATCAATTCAATAGCATTATCAGTCTAATATTAATTGCAGGATCACATGATATTTTATTGACAAGGTCACAAGTACGACAAGTAAAGCATGTTAGTGGGTCCTAGACTACCTGGACATGGCATAATAGTAGCTACGCACGGACTCTCGTCACCTCGTGAGTACGTAGCCCCTACAGATAGTAGCACGTATTTAATTAGTTCACCTATGGGGATAATTCCCCCTCACAAAGTTATAAAGGAGACTTACCTCGCTCCGAAATTTCATAACCAACTTCCAAGCCCTTCCGTCGACTCCAATGGATGCACAACGCCCCAAAACTACCCAAATAACGACAAACCAATGAAAATATACTCTAATATTTGTTAACTATTCAAATTATATAAATCCCCAACTCCGCTCAAGGAATTGACCAAAATGCCCTCGGGTCCACGTGTCCGGATTTCAAACTTTCTCGAAGATAAACTTCACCCATAGCTTTACAAGCTCAAATATACAATTTACTCTAAATTCCATGCTAAAATTTGGGGTAGAAATCCAAAATACAATTACTAGGTTTTTCCTCCAAAAATTCAAATTTTTATACAAATTCTCATGTCTAGTTCCATGCATAAATGTAATGACCCGACCGGTCATTTTGAGCTCTAGCGTGTCATTCAGCAGTTTGGGGTCATGAGCAACTCGGTTTCAGGTATTATGACTTGTAGACGTGGTCGGAATTGAATTTCGGAAAGTTTAGAGTTGATTTGGAAAGAAAATTTTCATTTCAGAAGCCTTAAGTTGGAAGAATCAACTAAGATTGGAATTTTTGGTAAACGACCTCCGAATAAGGATTTGAAGGTTCCAGCAGGTTAGTATGATGATTTCGGACTTGGGCGTATGTCCTGATCGAGTTTTGGATAACCCGGGAGCGTTTCGGCGTTTATTGTGGAAGTTAGCATTGTAGAAGAATTTCATAAATTTGGGCTTGAAGTACATTTCAGAGTTATTGATGTCCGTTTGTGATTTCGAGTCTGGTAATAGCTTCGTATGGTGATTCTCGAGTTGGGAGCGCGATCGGAAGTGAATTCGGATGTCCGTAGGTTATTTTAAAGTCATATGGCTAAAGACAGAAATTTGAAGGTTTTGAAGAAAATCCGACCGGAAGTGGAAATTTTGATATCGGGGTCGGAATGCAATTCCGGAAGTTGGAGCAGGACCGTAATGTCGAATATGACTTGTGTGAAGAATTTGGGGTCCATCGGACGTGATTTGATAGGTTTCGGCATCAGATGTAGAAGTTGGAAATTTCTAAGTTCATAAAGTTGGGATTTGGGTGCGATTCGTGGTTTCGATGTTATTTGATGTGATTTGAGGCCTCGAGCAAGTAAACGTTGTGTTTTGGAACAGGTTTGTATAATTGGACGGGGTCCGGGGGGCCTCAGGGGAATTTCGGGTGGCTAACGGATCAAGATTTGAAGTTTGAAGAATGCTGGAATTGCTGACAGCTGGTGTGACCGCACCTGTGGGGTATTGGCCGCAGGTGCGGAGCCGCGAGTGCGGATATGGAACCGCAGGTGGGAAGTATAGATGGTCTGGCTGGGAGCGCAGGTGCGATGGTACTTTCGCACTTGCGAAGTCGCAGATGAGGGATATGGGCGCAAGTGCAATTTTTGGCTGAAGCCGAGGAAAATCGCAGGTGCGGGAGATTGGTTGCACTTGCGGAATCGCAGGTGCGGAGGAAGGATCGCATGTGCGGAAATGAGGCTGGGCAAAATGTTTTAAAACCGTGAATTGTTGGCCATTTCTTCATTTCTTCTTTGGCTTAGGCAATCTTGGGAGGCTTCTAAGAGAGGATTTCTTCATGCATTGTCAAGGTAAGTAACTCCTTCATGTTTTTAAAGTTAAATACAAGTATATGCATGGAATTAGACATGGAAATTGGTAGGAAATTGGGGAATCTTAAAGAAACCTAGAAAATAGAAATTTGGATTCCTAGCCACGAATTTGAGCATGAATGTAAAGTAAATTGCATATTTGAACAAGTGGAGCTATGGGTAGAATATACCTTCAAGAAAATTCCGGGCACGTGGGCCCCAGGGAATTTTGGTCAATTCACCGAGCGGAGTTGGGAAAGCATGTAATTTGAATTTGTTATGAGTATTAGGATGAATTTTCATTGCTTTGCCGTTATGTGGTACTTTTGTGGCATTGTGTATCCAGGTAAGTATCCTTTCTAACTTTATGGGGGGGGGGGGGAATTATTCCCCTAGGTGAACTAATTAAGTATGTTTTACTATTTGTGGGGGCTACGTACGCACGAGGTAACGGGAGTCCGTGCGTAGCTACTATTATGCCATGTCCGGGTAGCCTAGGACCCACTAGCATGCCTTACCTGTTGTACCTGTGATCTTGTCTGTAATGGTAGACCGCTAATATAATTGAAATTGTAATCGAATGACTAAGGAAGATTAGAGTTTATTATCCTAATCATAAAATAAAAAAAGAATTGATTTCATTTGCGGGCAATTGTATTTCCAAATAAGGTTTTATTATTAAGCATTATATAAACTTGGCAAGTGAATTTCGAAAAAGGGATTTAAATACTATTTTGTGGTTTTTAAAAGAGAAATCTGTCATTTACTTGGGTACTTGTTTTCCCGACGTATTCGGGGTGGACTGTTGATTGTGCATGACTGCATATGACCGATTCGCAATTTACATTGCGCGAGCGGAGTGTTATCTCCCCCACTCTCATGGGAGCGGTCCATACGCAATGATGAGATTGAAAGAAATATTATGGTTTGGGTCGTTCGAGCCTCGGCAGTACACAAATAAGATGTTTGGGGGAAAATAAAGAAGAAATTGTTGATTTATGATATTTGGGGGAAAACAAAGAGGAAATTGTTTATTTAAGATATTTGGGAAAATAACAAGAAAGTGGTAACTGTTTGTTTACTTCCAGTATTTACTTGGATTTCGGTGCCTTGCATATATGCTGCTTTACCACCTTTACATGCCTATCGTATCCATATTATATTGTTAATTAATTTGCTGGCCCTTCGTGAGTGTCTAATTCGACCTCTTGTCACTACCTCTCTGAGGTTAGGCGGACGACTTACTGAGTACACGTTGTTTTTTGTACTCATGATACAATTGTTGTACATTTTTATTGCACATGTACTTTCATAGCAATGTGGGGGATTCAGAGACTTAGGCGAGCTGAATCATCCGGAGGCGATCCACAGCTGACAGAGTCTCCATCGTTCTGTATATATTTTCATTTTAAATTTCCTAGTCCAATTTGTATTTCAGACAGGCTTTGTGATGATTGTATAAATTCTTAGAAATTACTCATGTACTTGTGACACCGGGTTTTGGAATATGTTGGGATTTAATTGCTAAAAAAATGGAATATTCAAACTATTGTTTTACACGACATATTTTATTTAGTTAATATGTAATAAATTGCAAGGAAATATTTTTTCATAAATGTTTAAACCGGAAATTATTTCGATTAATTAATGATTGGCTTTCCTGACAATGATGTCTGGCGCCATCACGACCTTATGGATTTTGGGTGGTGACAACATGGTATCAGAGCGCTAGGTTCCCTTAGGTCTTCTGAGTCATGAGAAAGTCTAGTAGAGTCTTGCGGATCGGTACGAAGACGTCTGTACTTATCTTCGAGAGGCTACAAAGTTGTTAGAAGTACTTCCCTTCTTGATTCCTCCTCGTGCAATTTGATTCCTTTGAGTCTTATGCTTATGTTCATTCCTACTCAATCTTATGAGTAGCGAAGCACTTGCTATGAATCAGGAATTTGAGGAATTGATATGGTTCTACGGATGTAATTCGAGATGTTTCCATATGTAATTGGTTGGGCTGTGTTATGGCCCTGCAAAAGAATAATATGTTGTTTCAGCTTAGTAGCTGTGTTTCTGAGAGCCTTAAGGCTATGCTCAGGTAGTGATGATGCTTGCGATTGGTTATCGCGTGGTGTCGATATGATGATAGAACGCTTGCCCGTCTGTTGGGGGTGATGAATGGTTTGAAGGGAGGTCTTCTCAGAGTGTGATTTCGAGATTTCGATATTTTAGTTCCGGCAGAGGAAAGGCATTTGGGTTATGAATGGTCAGATTGGGGTTGATAAAGTAGTAAGACTTGGTGTCGTCGAGTAAGGTGGGATATGCATCTGTGACGTAAAGTCGTGGTCATCGATCGATTGGAATGTGTTAAGTTTGTCAGTGCTAGGGTTTCTTCGGTTGTGTGGGGTCAGAGTATTGAGAAGAATTATTGAAGAATGTGGTTGGTAGAGACCGTGAGGTGCGGTGGTTCACTACCGGATAATTGTTGATAATGAAGGCAACTAGATAAAGGTGATCTTCTGGTTTAAGAGGTACAGAGAATGATCCTGAAGTGAGGCTAGGCGGTGGTTCCATTTCTAGGAGGCCAGGTGTTAGAAGCGGAAGTTGAGCAGTTGCAAAGTGGGGGAGCGGCAACATAACTTGGAATTTGAAGATATTGTCGCGCATTTAATTGATGTCTATGAGGAGCGGACGGACTTGTAAAGTTGGTAAATGAAGCAGGGTGATTTCCACAAGTGGGTTATCTCCTGTGAATAGGTTAGCGGTGGCATGGTTGGCAGGTATCGGTGAGGGGTTCTAGTGGTTATTCGGTAGGAGGCAGAATGTGTGAATGATGCTAGAGAATTTGAGTATTTATGGAGTGCTAGCAAGAGAAGTTGGAAGAATTGGACGGATTGGTTGAGAAGATCGTGTTATCAAAGGAGAAAGGATCTCGGTAGGGTCTAAGGTGGTGCAAGGAGTATCTTCGGGCTATGTGGGGGAGTCCCACCATCTGCAGTTGGGTTGTAGGGTTATCTTCTCATAGGGTTGCGGATTGTCGGCGTGTTGGCAAGTTATTTCAGCTAAGGGAAAGTAGTAAAATGGTGATTGTGCGTGGGATTTGATTAATGTGTGCAAAAGTTGGCCCTGTCGGACCAGGGTTAGGCTTTGGAAGATTCAGGATTTATGCTTAAGAATGGGCGAATTGTAAGGATAGTGACTCGGTCCCGTGTTTCCTCGAAAGGGGTGTTCAGGTGCTACAAGAGCCTTGGAGTTGATTGTATTCGGGGCTAGTAAGAGTGGGTGACTCTCAATAGCGGCCCTAGTGAGTTCAAAAGTTAAGAATGTGGCGATTAAGGCTTTCAGGCAGCCGTATGATCGAGAATCGAGCTTTTGCAGAGTAATTTCTGAGAAAAAAGAAGATGGTTGGAATGTTCTATGATATGTTTCAGCATACATGATAGTATTGGAGGAGTGAGAGCAAAAAACTCTAGATTGTAGAAAGGCTATCAAGAGGGTATGAGACGGGTTGCGGGATTTAGGCAGCATGGCCTCGTGAATCAAAGTCACTCGGGATGAGTGAGGGTTGAGTTTGCTATGAGTTGAAGGAAGTTGCTATTATTCCTGAGGAAATTGAAGATGATTAAAAGAAAATAGATTGATTAGCCACAGTTGAAATGGCACACGTGCGTAGTGATCAGTCCCTTCGGTGTGATTAAGTTATACATGTGGTTTGTGCCGATGTGTGTGAGGCTTGTCGGACGTCGTAATGGATTTCATGTGGGAGCATTTGAGTGCTATGGCCTGTCAGGTGTAGGCAGATCCAGGAAGGGTTGTGGTGGTATAGACTAATACTTAAGGATTTGCATGTTGGGTGATTGTGGGAATTCACTCGTGTGTTGAGATGGTACTCCTGAATTGAGTTAAGTATAAGGTTTCTATATGATGAAGTGTTCACCCTATTGGTGGTTCAGAAGTTATGATAGAATTCTTGTGCTACCTCATATTGACATGTTTGGTGCGGTAAGCAGTATGTAATTGGGAGTCAGAATCGAGATTGCGGTTCGGTGTTAATAAGGAAGCCATGAGCTCGGAAGAGCAAGAAAAAGAGATTCGAAAGTTCATAGCAAGCTGGTGTTATCTTAGTGTCACCTGAGATCGATATTCGGTGAAAGGGGCTTTGTACCCTAGTCATAGGTTCTTGATTTTCTTTGCAGCATTAGTGTGGTCGGTGGTATAGACGTGCAAACTTGTTGCCTTGTGCGGAAGGATTGTGGAAGGGTGACAACAGGAAGATTGTATAAGGGTGACATGTAGCCACCTGATTGGTTGAAGAGTTAGACCAAGTATAAAGAAGTGCAATATTGCTTAATTGAGAATTTATGCCTAGAAGGCGTTCAGTTCATTTGGTTATGGATTATGGGGAGTTTGTCCCGGCTATGATGGTTGTTCTCGCGTATTATGAGAGAAAGTGGGTCAATATGGACCCGGTGAGGCTATTAGCCTACTTTGGTGCGAGCAAGGTAGACTCGATGTTTGTGGATGGATTTAAATATGATTATGGGCTCCGTACGAGCCATGCATGTTCATTTCAGTAGAGCACTTTTTCATGGAAAGGTATTAGAACAGCAGATGTTGTTCCGTCCTCGTCAAATTCATGTTATAATATGATTATGCCGTGTGACTTGTGAAACGACTTGATAATTTCCAATGTGTATAGGTCCCGCGTAGTGGGGATGTTATGTGAGCAGGATAGCTGATGAGATACATAATGTGTGTGTGTGTATATATATATCGCACCTCAGTTATGCTTAGGTTTTGTAGCATGTGGCTTGATCAGTCTCCCCAGGATGGTATTATGCACTTAGCGTGCTTGTGACCGATATTCGGTAATGTGTAATAATGAGCAATTCAACTCCGTATATATTTCCTTGTGTGAGTTTTATGATATGATCAGGTGGCACGCCGCCACAGGTATGTTATTTGGATTGGGTTGCACGCCGCAATAGTGTGATGATGAGAAGAGTTAATATATATTTATTTTTCTTATGTTTTACTTCCTATTTTCTGAGAAAAGTTCATATTAGTTGCATGAATTGAATAGTCCCTTCCTGAGTCAGGTTTTACCTATCAGGTTCGAGTTATGGACTATTGGCGCGATGTGGTATCATGTGAGGCTGTTGGTCATATTTTGGTTGATTTGTTGTCTGAGCAGTTCATACTGGGTGAGATGAGATTATCCGATCAGGGATCAATGTGATAAGGTTATGTGAAGTGTATATTAAAGAACAAATACCATTATTTACGTTCATACTAAGGTGATGATTCTAG
Source organism: Nicotiana knightiana (assembly GCA_005239525.1). Classification (NCBI taxonomy): domain Eukaryota; kingdom Viridiplantae; phylum Streptophyta; class Magnoliopsida; order Solanales; family Solanaceae; genus Nicotiana; species Nicotiana knightiana. Next base: position 31,412 of record MDKJ01154406.1, read on the forward strand.
TCAAGATGAGGTATTCAGTGATTTGTTAACTCTACAGTTGGGTATGAATTTCTACACATCTTCTCTGTTGTGGTGGTATCGTCAGCATTATAGCAGGATGTATGTACATATGTCATGAGGTTCCTTGGGAGCATCAGATTCATGAAATTTTGGCTATTAAGGTTCGGGGAGCATCGTTGTGGTCAGGTGGTGAATTATGCGGTGCATGATGCTAATTCGGCAAGGGTATGCAGTCATGCTCTGGTATGTCGTGTAGGAGTTGATACTGGGTTGTAGTATCATGGGCAGGTGCTCGGGGTGTTAAACAGTGATTTCAGATAACTCCAGAGCAAGTCTTATCACGTTCGAGGACAAACGTCTGTTTAAGTGGGGGAGAATGTAACGACCCGACCGATCGTTTTGAGCTCTAGTGCGTCGTTCAGCAGTTTGGGGTCATGAGCAGCTCCGTTTCAGGTATTATGACTTGTAGGCGTGGTCGGAATTGAATTTCAGAAAGTTTAGAGTTGATTTGGAAAGAAAATTCTCATTTCAGAAGCCTTAGGTTGGAAGAATCAACTAAGATTGGAATTTTTGGAAAACGACCTCTGAATCGGGATTTGAAGGTTCCAGCAGGTTCGTATGATGATTTCGGATTTGGGAGTATGTCCGGATCGGGTTTTGGATAACCCGGGAGCGATTGTGGAAGTTAGCATTGTAGAAGAATTTCATAAATTTGGGCTTGAAGTACATTTCAGATTTATTGATGTCCGTTTGGGATTCCGAGTCTGGGAATAGGTTCGTATGATATTTGGGTGGTATCAGTATGCTTTAAGTCTCAAACCGTTGCAATTGTAATGGAACCGTTTCCATAGATGGTTTTTCCGCAACAGATCTATAAATCGTTCTACTAGACATATTTATGGGAACGATTCAGATAAAATATTTATTAATTGGAACTGTTTTTCATTCCCTCCTCAATTTCCCGCATGAAATTTGCTAAACCCACCAAATCAACCCCTCTTTTTTATATTTTTGATTTATTTTAATAATGGAAATATAGTTATTATATCCCTTTTCCCCTTCCCCCAGTAATTAAACCCAGTACTTCATCGTCGATACATCCAACAAAAGATAACTTCAGAACCATCGTCCCCTCTTTCACACAGTTCATCTCTTTAATTCATCTAAAATTAAATCCCTTATTTCACCAGTAAAGCCAACGCCATCCACAAATTGACCATTCATAAAACCACGTCGTCCATGAATTGACCACACTTTTTCCCCTCATCCCACCACTCACCGGTGTCGCCGCCGTCTTCGGCTGCTGCGGGGGCTGGATCAAAGGCTTCTGCGGAGGTTGAATTCCGGATTGGGTTCTGATCTGAATTAGTCCCAACACTACCCCACTAGCCCTACTGCCTCTTCTTACGGAAATTTCTCATCTCCTGTTTTTGTTGTTTATTACAACTCTTAGCACCAGAAAAAGGGCATCAGCAACATGACCGAAACTGGGAAGCTGATAAAATGTAGGATTTTCTTATTGAAGTATATGTTTGTTGGTTGTGCATTATTTATTTTTCCTTTTCTTCTTTGCTTCAGTTTTTGGGTATTAGGTTTTTGTGTTGAAGATCCATTTTTGGATAGTTTTATTTCCTATTAGCCAGATTCTTGAAGTTCACCAGCAATCACAAATTCATCCAATATATAGTATACCTGCCAAATCATTCACGTGGTTTAGAAATATTAAAGCTATACCATCTGAAGTTGCTTAATATGAAATGCATTATAGACAGAATGACAGAGAGCCGAGGAGTTGCTACTGTTTACACCTTATTCTCAAGTTCAATCATCACATAATTCTTCGCTAGCAAGTAGAAACCTTTATTAGTGTATACATACATGACAGAAGAGAAGACAACGAAAAGGTTCTTTATCAATTTAGAAAGCAATAAAAATCTACTTCCCAAATAGATCGAAAGCATTAAGCAAGTTTAACTAGATCGATGTTCAGCGGGGACTACATCTCACAGTGCACAACCCCTGAGTGTACCAAGACCAAATCAGAAGCTGTGGTGCAGCAATTACACAATTATCATCATTTGAAAAGCTATTAATAAAAAAGAATAGGCAAAGGAGAAAATTTTACATTGATAACCTTCTGATATATAGCTCTTTCTTGGATTCAATTATTCCAAAAAGATAGAGTATCGAGTCTTAGATAATCACATCACAATAGATTTTTTTTCCAGAAAGGTATGTAATTATCACAATTTATTTCATAAAATACCCAATGAACTTCTTTGATATTACAATTTATTTCTATCAAACTTTTGTATTTCGTCTATTATACAAAAATCATTTCTTTTCATTGTTATATAAAACTGTGATCTCCATGCGACTCAATTTGTATTTCCTTAATGAATGTCTGGCTCCATGTATGTGATGTTTGTTTACTGCATAGACGTGCAAGAATAGCATCCACAACTTTATCACTGTATGCTTGAGCTTTTTTGGATTCTTGTTTGTTTGTTTTTTAAGGATCAGATTCCTTTTTGTTGAATCTGATAATATTTTGATCAGTTTCAGATTCTTGTTTGTTTGTTCAGCCTCTCTTAATACTACTTCATAGTAAATGTATGACCTTTACTGTTTTGCTTCTCTTTATTAATAATCTGCATTTCATTTCATTAATGTTGTATTTTTATTTACCTTAAGCTTTCTCTTTTTCTTCATAATGATTATGGTACTATGAGGAAAATTGTAGTATTTTTTTCCTGTTTTGGGGGCTTAAAATAGCATAATCAATGGCGAATTTATTTGTTGGTGGAATTTCTAAAGTTGCATAATGTTGAAGGGAAAATGTCAACATGTTGCGCGCAAAGTCAAAATCCGTCTGTTTGCAATTGAGTTTCGATGAACTCCAGCCTTTTGTTGTTATTTTCATTGTACTACACCTATTTTGTGATGTAAAGTAACCACAATGTACTAAGTAGTGATTATCCCAAATAGTCCACAATCTCAACTTTAGGTGCCAAAACATGAATCTGCCACAATTGGTCAGTGTTTTGTCGATCATACTCCTTTGGTCCATTTTGTCTATGTTTGTGCATACCATGATTTCTCCTTCGAGGGAATGAGTACAACGTACTAATACCATAGGCAGTGTTCTATCTATACTTGTTCTTAATTAAGACTAGATAGTGAAAATTAAAATAGAGTACTGCATCAACACTTGTTCCCGTGCTTTTAGCTTTTTTGCAAAGTGATTTGCCTTCTTAATGATTTGGCTACTCCTCATTGAAAAATTTAACTAAATTGAAAAAAATTTGGAATCAAAAAAATTCATAACCAGTTGCAATATGCATGTGTTATTTCTTTATAAAGAGTCAGCATCTCACTGAGGATTTCACTTATTGACTCAGAAAGTAAAACCTGAAGAAATGATATGTTTCAAGATTTATGATGTTTCATACTAGGATACTACATAACTAGCATTTGTGTGCTAGATCAATAATTATAGCTTGTTAAATCTGATTAAGCACAAGAAGCATGATTGTAATGTTTCCTAGGTCTATTTTCAGGTTTCTTCAGTAAATATTCTGTTTTTTGCCTAGGTCTTTCTAGTGTGACACTACATATTTATTTTTGTGCTTTTGAAACTGAAGGTGGTTGTAGTGAATTTTCTGGTGTGCCACTGCCTGTATATGTGATGCTTCTGAAACTGAAGATGATTGTAATGTTTTTTTTGTGAAGGTTTGGATTTTTTAAACTATTCATACTGTAAGAGACGATTTTAAGAACTTTTAAAGGTCTTAAATTGCTTTATTGTTTGTGACTTTCTTAGTTCCACCCTTAAAAGATGTGGTCAATGTCAAATTAATATGCTTTTAGTTTATTTGGTTAGTTTTGTTGATTTACTTTTATCGTATAGGATATCTATGGATAATGGTGATAAAAGTTGGATGAATCTCCTGAGATGGACGGATGAGTATATCTGTGAAGTGAATGATTTTCTTGATAAGGTATTTGAACGAGCCTCCCAAGGAAATGAAATATTATGCCCTTGCAAAAAGTGCATGAATCGTTATTGGTATTATAGAAATGTGGTGAAGGATCATTTGGTTGTTCATGAATTTGTTGATGGTTATAGAAAATGGGTTTTCCACGGGGAAGGATTTTCCTCGAGAAATACACCTCATCCAAGCAATGATGATGAAGGTTCTACCACGCGTGACAATATTGATGGACTACTTCAAGATACATTTAGAAATATAGAGAGCCAAACAGGGGATGAAGAAGGAGTTGGGGAAAGACTGTCTGAAGATGAAAAGAAGTTTTTCAAATTGTTGGAGGAAGGAAAACAAGAATTACATACGGGGTGTGAAAACTTTAGCAAACTGAGTTTCACTATTCGCTTGTACTTGCTTAAATCCTTGCATGGGTTGAGTTATATGGCTTTTTCTAATTTGTTAGAGTTGATAAAAGAGGCATTCCCCTTTGCTCAGGTACCAACATCTTTCAACAAGGCTAAAAGCATGATAAAAGATTTGAGTCTTTATTATGAAAAAATACATGCATGCCCTAATGATTGCATGTTATTTTTGAAAGAAAATGTAAATGCCGATAATTTCTCTATTTGTGGGTCTTCAAGATGGAAAAGTGCTGGTCCTTTGACTAAAGTAAGCTCTAAAATCCCTGCAAAGGTCCTAAGGTACTTTCCTTTAAAGCCTAGGCTTCAGAGGATATTTATGTGTCCTGAAGCGGCTACTGCAATGAGATGGCATGCTAATGAACGACCCAATGATGAAAATATAAGACATCCTGCTGATAGGGAAGCTTGGAAGGCTTTTGATTCTAAGCACCCAGACTTCTATAGAGATGCTCGGAATGTTAGATTGGGTCTTTCAAGTGATGGTTTCAACCCGTTTGGGACCATGAGCATTTCTCATAGCACATGTCCTGTTATGTTAATGAACTATAATTTATCACCGTGGATTTGCATGGAACCAGAGTATATAATGTTGTCTATGATCATTCCAGGTACATCATCTCCAGGAAATGATATAGATGTGTACCTATGACCATTAATTGAAGAATTGAAGGAACTATAGGAAATTGGGATAAACACATTTGATGTTGAAACCAACCAAACTTTTCTAATGCGTGTTTCCTTAATATGGAAAGTTAGTGACTTTCCAGCATTAGCAATGCTTTCAGGATGGAGCACTAAGGGTAGATTATCATGCCCCACTTGCAATTACGACACATGTTCTCAATATCTCAAACATAGTCATAAGATGTGTTATTTGGGCCATCGAAGTTTTTTGCCTTGTGATCATCCATGACGACGAGATAAGAAGTCTTTTGATTGTAAGGAGGAGCATAGACCTGCACCTGCTTCATTGTCGGGTGATGAAGTGTTTGAAGAGCTGCTTGAATTCAACAACATATTTGGAAAGAGCACTAAAAAAAGGCCTCGGAGTGATAAGGGTCCGTGGAAAAAGAGATCCATTTTTTTCGAATTGCCATATTGGGTGCATAACAAATTGAGGCACAATCTTGATGTGATGCACAACGAGAAAAACATGCGTGATAGTTTTCTTGGGACTTTATTAGAAATAAATGGAAAATCAAAGGATCATGAAAAATTTCGCTATGACTTACAAGAAATGGGGATACGAAAGGAGCTACAACCAAGAATAAATAATGATGGAACTATAAGTTTGGCTAAATCTTGTTTCTACATGAAACCAAAAGAGAAAAGTTTGTTTTGTACTGTCATGAAAAATGCTAAATTACCAAAATGGTGTGCTTCGAATATTTCAGAACGCGTGCAAGTGAAGGAGATGAAAATATCAGGGTACAAGAGTCATGACGCCCATTTTATAATGCATTAATTGCTCCAGGTTGCTGTTAGAAAAGTGTTGCCCAAGAATGTTTCATTGGCCTTGATTAGGTTGGGAAATTTATTTAGAGCTATCTGTAGTAAGGTCATAAGGCGAGGCGATCTTGAAACAATGCAGTCTGAAATTGTTGAAATAACATGTGTGCTTGAAAAGATTTTCCATCCAACATTTTTTAACATAATGCCACATTTGCCTACTCATTTGGTGGATGAAATTAAGCTTGGGGGTCCGGCTCATCTTCGCTGGATGTATCCCATTGAGAGGACCCTATGTAAGTACAAGGCATTTGTACGTAATCGATCTAGTCCAGAAGCGTCAATAGCAGAGGGGTTTTTGGCCGATGAGTGCTTGACTATTATTTTGAGATATCTATGTGATGGCGTGAAGACACAATTTAGTAGGTACCAAACTACGGATGATGAGTGCTCTCAAGATTTTTCACCTATATTCCCTAATATTGGCCATCCAATTGGAAGTAAGAAAAAAAATACTTTTCTCATGGATTCGCAGTTATGTTTTGAAGGACATCGATCTGATCTATTCAATACTGGAGATGAACAAATGGAAAAGTTTATCGAGTAAGATAAATTATATTAATATTTATTTATATTTTATATATATTTTTCATTATTATATGATTAAACTTGAAATGTCCTTGATTGCAGGGAACATAAGAATTTAATTGTTAATCATAGTAGATCAAAAACATGGGCAAGAGCGAGGGATCATAGTCGGGAATTCAGCAATTGGTTTAAAGAGAAAGTTAAAAATATTGTGTTGTAGGATTATTTAAGATGGCTAGCCAAAGGACCTAATATGGCAGCCAAAAGATATACGGGATATTTATTAATGGATACCGATTTCATACCAAAGAATCGGATTCCCGATGCCAGACTCAAAACAGTTGAGTGACTTTATCGGCAACAACAAATAGTTTTGCTAGTGCTAGGGACCAAAATCCCATCGATGGTGAGGTTATCTATTATGGAGCGATTCGGGATATCATTGAGATTGATTATTGGGGTTGTTTTAGTGTAGTACTGTTTAGATGTGATTGGTTTTTTAATGAAATATATGATTATGGGTTAACTCGAGTGTACTTCAATAGATTATGCAGTACAGATGTCCCTTTTGTGTTGGCATTACAAGTTTATCAAGTTTTTTATGTGGAGGATCCAATTGACAAAGATGTTTATTATGCGAGGAGTAAATTACCTGTTGATTTGTATGATCTGGAGGAAGAGAATTGTCCTAATATTGGAGACACATTTTAGAGGGAACCTAATAATGACATAGATTCCTGCTCTATTTAAATGATGTTGACATTAGATGGTCAAGAAAAGATGTACCCGTTGATATCCCATCTAATGCACAAAATTCACATGATACAATTGTGGAAACATCGGAAGAGGAGGATGGGTTTGATGATACTGATTGAGACTGGATAGAAGCAGATGATTAAGAAATTCTGAAATTCTTTTAAGTATATTATTTTTTGAGTGAGTGATAATGACCGTTTTGTTATGGCTGCAATTGTTATGTAAAATAATTGAGAGAGAAAGGCTTAAAATGTTTAATGGGTAGATCAACTAATAATTGACAAACAAGAAAGAGGATTCTATGACATTCTCTCTTTCATATAAGGCCAAACTAAATAAAGGCAAAAGTATTGGAATGATGATTCTATATTAGATAAAGACATACCATACATATAGAAAAGTGCTCTGGTATATTCATACGTTACTACATTCATACTAGTTCATTACCTATTTTTCTATTGTTGGTTTGCTAACCTATGTTGTGTTTGCTTTTTAGAATCCGGAAAATATTTGAATAGTCATGAATCAAGAAGGGTGCTCAAACAAAAATAAAAAATATCCAACCGCATTCCAGCTGTATCACTTGCATCTTAGCAAAATCAAAGGGTTTCGTTGTTAACAACAAAAAGAAGCTTTCCAGCTACAAGGTCAAACATAAATGAAGAACAACAATCAGAAACTGGATTACCTTCATCTTTGCGAAACCAAAAGGTTTCGTGGTTGACAACAAAAAAGTCTTGAAAGAGATAGAGTCAAATGCAAATGAAGACCGACAATCAGAATTAGGAGCTCAATTGCAAGAACAAGTGCCACAGAATTCAAACTCTTCAGCAGCACGAGGAGAACATGAATAAGTGCAACAAGCGAATATGGATTCCATCACTCCTGCATCATAGGCAGTACGTGAATGATCTAATGGTTCTAACAATCATGAAGCAATTGACCAATTTGAGGAACAAGGCAAGTATATATAAATTTTTATCATAAAATTAACTAACAATAGTTATTGATGATTATCTTTTGCTTTGTACTATTGCAGGGCCCTCTTCGCCAAAAAGAAAAAGAGGTCGTATGAAAATGCCAAGTGTTAATGGAAGAAATGAGCGTAAAATAATCATTCTAAATGAGTATAATCAACTCGTTGGTCCTACTAGAGAAGTTGTAAAAGAGTTGGGTAGCTTCCTCGGAACATTGGGAAGGAGTAGGACTTTTTGTCCTCTTGATATATTTAATTGGAGGAAGTTAAACACAAAATATGATATCTGAAAAATATATCAAGGTATGAAGTTCCCAATATTCAATAAACATGGATGCTATTTCTTATTTTTACACTAACCCAATTAAATTAAATTTGTAGGAACAATATGACATTCCCGGCGAGGCGAAAACATGGGTTTTTTAATCAATATGTACTGATTGGAGAAAGTATAAGAATCAATTGAAGAGAAAACACTTTGAAGCCTATGGGAATGATGAGCTTCGAATGGAGAATAGGCCAGTAGATGTTCCAGAATCTCACTGTAAGGAGCTTCTTAACTATTGGAACTCTGATCCTCCAAGGCAATTACATTCATTCTTGTTTCATTAAGCAGGATTTCCTATAGCTCGTGTATAACACTTTGTTTGACCTTGCTTTTAACATACATTTGGAAGACATAGCAGCATTTTTTTGATAATAGAATGAATTATTTAGCTAAGCTCCGCTGGATGTTCTCTAAATAGATTGAGTTTGCTGCTAAAACTGCTAGGTGCACTGAACATACACTCGCAATTCAAGTCATAGCTCTAATCCTCTCAATCACAACAAGGGACTTTATCTCTAGTTTGAATACATTGATTTCTTTGTTATATCTAGAAAACATTCTTTCTTTACTCCTCTATAATAACAAATTGCTACCATTAAAACGATTATTTTCTTTATGTTGAGTCCTACCCATAAATGCCAGAATTCTTTTTAATTTTGGATTCTGAAGGATTGGTAAGTTCCCAAGCCTGTTTAAAAGATTTGTTATCAGTAACTATTTCACTCTTAGCTACTAAGGCAGAATATGTTGCATCGAAATAAGTTGCTATTTGATTGACTCATTTATTTGCAAAAAAATGTCTGAAACCAATACAATGAATCGAAATAAGTTAAAGTGTCCGCACGCTGCTGGCAGAACAACTTTTGCTCTAATTCGCGAGGTTTGATGTTTCCTTTTCTTCTTTTTTATTTTTTTTTTTGATTAAGAACTTGCTAACTTTAGATGGAAAGATTCTTATACTAGTTTCATGTAACTAGGAAAAAAAGAAGGAAATGTCTGATACTTCAGATACTCTATCAAGTAAGGATATCTTTGTGGCTACAAGAAAAAGAAAACTTGACCGAGTATACAAAAGCTCATATGACAATACGATTAGTAAAATTGTAAGAAATTTCTAATTTAAAGTTTTTCATGATTATTTATTTGTTCTTAATTAATCATTCAGTTTTATTTACTTAAACACTTTTCTCTATGGTTTGTAGGCTGAAATGGAGACACTACAATCAACTCAAGAAATTGAAGATGACAGTCATTCAGTTGACGCTTTTGCATCAGTCCTGGGACCTGAACATCCAGGTCGCATGAGATTGTATGGATGAGGGGTTATCAAGACTATCTTAAAAGGGAAAATAGGGAATCTTGGATCTTCTCCTGATGCTGCTGATGAGAGGATGCAACAGAAAATTGAGAAAATGGAAGAGAGGATGCAACAAAGAATGTTGTAAAAGTTGAACGAACAAAAGGATGCTATGGAACAACATATTACAATGAACGTCGTCGCACGACTTTAACGTATGAACCCAGAATTGCGACTTGATGTTGGCATGCTAAGGTTCGTAAAAGCTTCCTCTTCACAACAAGTTAATGTTCAACTAAACAATCGACCATCTGCCGGTAGTAACAATCAAGGTCAGTACTTACTAAATATTACACATCTTCTTCTATTTCTTCTTCTCAACTTTCCTTGTACTTCTTCTTCTACCACTTCTCTCTCTCTCAAAGTATAAATAGCTTTTTTTACTTTTCCTATGACAGTTAGTCACGCAAATGAAAGAAATGAAAAGAGAATAATATTTGGAATAGTTGCAAAATGTATGGCTTGTGCCTTGTGGTATTTGGCACTTGATCGTGATATCTTTTTTGTTGTTGACTGCCTTGTTAACTGTTGGTTTTTGCCATTAAGTTGAAAAATGTATGGCCTTGTTTAGCACTTTGTAGGTTAAATTGGTGCAACAAACCGCAGAAAGGTGTTAGTTGCTGAGTGTCTATTAAGTGTCTCTTTGTTGTTCTATATCGTATTTCTATTCTTTGCTTAGTTGTTCTATGATTTACGTCATGCATTGTTGAGATGATCCAATATTCTTGTAGGATTTGACATTAAGGCTTTAATGACTCTCATATGTTCATTCAGTTATACTCATATTTGTTGCAAATGGACCTATTTTTCTGTATACAAATTCTATTTGACTCAAACATAGAGTATTAACAACTGGAATCTGTATGAGATGGACAGTGTTAATTTTCTTCTTCACGAGTGTTTTTGGTCTTTGGCTAGAAGGAAGTTAAGCATTGTGGTGTTTTATACTTATCTGTGCCGCATATTGTGTGCATCTTTCTGGCTAGTTGGACCTAGTGTCGCAATGAACTTTTCTGGTTTTTGCACTGACCTTTATCCTTTTAACCAAACATTTCTTCGTAGTACCAGGAGTAATCAATTTTTGTAGCATTCAGAGTAGAAATGTTTGATCTGAATATTTTTATAGGCTCTCTTTTTTCCCATTAATATCATGTGATGTTAGGTGAATTTGTAGTCTCATTTGTTTCCCAACCATAGGACCACAGATGATATTTTGAAGTTCTTCGCTAATAATACATAGCATTGTTATGCTATGTTTAGCTATCCTTGAGTTGCATATACTATTCACTTATTCTTTGGCTGAACGAATGGCTGGTTGTTAAATGTACATACTTCACACGTTTATCGTGCTGCTTGTTGCTAAAGAATGTGAATTGAATGGTTATATAATTACTAAATGATCCTAATTTTGATACGGAGGCGTAGCTGTTAATCCAGCTTGTTAATTTCCAAAAGTTTTTCATGATAGAACTCTTGATAATGATATTTTCAATGATGGTGGGGAGATGTCCTTGTTTTTCTTTCAAGATATGTCTTAGTTTATCCTCTTGAAGAGTAATGGATTTATGTACCTCTTTTGTAGGTGGAGTAAATCAAGAAATAGAAGAAGATGATAAAAGTGAAGAACTAGACCTTACTTAAGATGAATTTTAAATTGCTATAGATGAATGTTCTATAGGAATCTTTTGTTATCAACTTTTTTGAAATGTATCTTGAAATTTATTAAGTTATGCATTTGGGGTAGAACATTTTCTTTATGGATATTATTTGCTTGATGGATAATTTATATTATTAAAAGTTTCATTTTATGATTTA
>ML390671.1:0-40227 GCA_005239525.1 Nicotiana knightiana
CTAGAGCAGCTAGCTCCTCAGTTCCAGACTCCAGCACCTCAGGCAGCTGGAGCAACTCAGCCGTGTTTTGTGGCACATGCAATTGAGGGGGCAGCCATGTCTGTCGATGCTTTGTGGAGGTTGGATCTGTCCACCAAGCTATTTTCTACTACATTTACTGGTGCATCATCAGAGGATCCCCATGATTTTTTGTACAGTTGCTATGATGTTCTTCGGAACATGGGCATCGTGGAGTCTAGTGGAGTTAATTTTGCTACATTCCGTCTTTCTGGTACCACCAAGACTTGGTGGAGGGACTACTGTTTGACCAGACTAGCTGGGTCTTCGCCTTTGACTTGGGCCTAGTTCTCCGAGTTATTCTTGGAGAAGTTTCTACCAGTTACTCATAGGGAGGATCTTCGGAGGCAGTTTTAGTGCCTCCAGTAGGGATCTATGACTGTTACACAGTATGAGACCAGGTTCATTACTTTGGCCCGACACGCTATCATGATACTCCCCACTGATCGTGAGAGGGCGAGGAGGTTTATTAACGGTCTAGATCGGCCTATTAGACTCCAGATGGCCAGAGAGACAGGTACTGATATTTCATCCAGGAGGCGGCCAATGCGGCCAAGCATATTGAGATGGTCTTATCACAGGGCAGTGGTCAAGGGTCTGACAAGAGACCTCGCCATTCCGGTTAATTCAGTGGTGCCTCATCTGGAGGCATAGATTCCCTTAGCAGAGGTCATCCTCTTAGGCCATTCCAGTCGGCGCTTCAGGTATCCCGCAATGCACCATGAGCTCCTATCATTGCACCGCCACTTCAGAGCTTCCAAGGTGGTTATTCTGGTCGATAGGGACAGTTTCAGGGCCAGCAGCATCAGCAGTAGATGGCTTGTTACTCTTGTGGTGATCCAGGACACATTTTTAGGTATTGCCTCCGAGCTTCTGGTAGATCTCAGCACCCGGGTTCCCGTGCTATGGTTTTTACACCGGGTGCACCCCCACCCCCTCATCCAGCTAGGGGTGGAGGTCGAGGTGCCAGAGGTGGAGGTTAGACTTATAGAGGTGGAGGACAGGCCACGAGAGGTAGAGGTCAGCCCGCAGTAGGTCGACCCAGAGATGTTCAGGTTGGAGGGGCTCCATCCCGGTACTATGCTATTCCTACCAGGCCTGAGGCTGAGGCCTCTGATACAGTTATTACAGTTATGATTTCAGTTTGCAGCAGAGATGCTTCGATTTTATTTGATCCGGGATCTACATTCTTCTATGTGTCTTCATATTTTGCCCCTTATTTGAGTATGCCCCGTGATTCCTTGAGTATTGTTGTGCATGTGTCTACCCCGGTGGGTGATTCTATAGTGGTAGATCGAGTCGATCGTGCTTGCTTAGTAGTTATTGGTGGTCTGGAGACTCAGGTTGATCTTTTTGCTTCTTGATATGGTTGACTTTGATGTTATATTGGGGATGAATTGGTTATCCCCCCCCCCCCCNGCCTTGCCAGGAGCACCTCGTTTGGAGTCGAGAAGGGTTGCTTGGCCTATTTGGCCTATGTTCGCGATTCTAGTGCTGAGGTTCCTTCTATGGAGTCTATGTCCGTGGTTCGTGAGTTTCCAGAGGTATTCCCTGCTGACCTGCTAGGTATTCCACCCGACAGGGATATTGACTTTTGCATTGAGTTGGCTCCGGGCACTCAGTCCATTTCTACCCCGCCGTATAGTATGGCCCCGCTAGAGTTGAAGGAGTTGAAGGATTAGTTGCAGGTTTTGTTGGATAAAGGCTTTATTAGGCACAGTGTTTCTCTATGGGGTTCCCCAGTGTTGTTTGTCAAGAAGAAAGATGGCTCGATGAGGTTGTGTATTGACTACCGGCAGTTGAACAAGGTTACTATTAAGAATAAGTACCCTTTGCCGAGGATTGATGATTTATTCAACCAGCTTCAGGGTGCTTCAGTGTTTTCCAAGATTGACTTGAGATCTTGTTACCATCAGCTGAGGATTAGGGCGTCTGATGTCCCTAAGATAGCCTTTCGTATTCGGTATGGGCATTATGAGTTCCTGGTGATGTCATTTGGGCTGACAAATGCCCCCACTGCTTTTATGGACTTGATGAACCGAGTTTTCAGGCCCTATTTGGAATCGTTTGTGATTATTTTCATTGATTATATTTTGATTTACTCCTGTAGCCGTGAGGAGCATGAGCACCACCTTCGAGTCGACCTCCAGACTTTGAGGGATAGTCAGTTATATGCCAAATTTTCCAAGTGTGAGTTCGGGTTGAGTTCAGTTGCATTTCTAGGCCATGTGGTATCGTCAGAGGGTATTCAGGTGGATCCCGAGAATATTTTAGCAGTCAGAGATTGGCCTAGACCCACCTCAGCTACAGAGATCCAGAGTTTCCTGGGCTTAGCAGGTTATTATCGCCGATTTGTGGAGGGCTTATCATCCATTGCATCCCCGATGACAAGATTGACTCAGAAGGGTGCCCAGTTCAGGTGGTCGGAGGAGTTTGAGGCGAGCTTTCAGAAGCTCAAGGAAGCCTTGACCACGGCACCGGTGTTAGTTTTTCCCACAGTTTCAGGGCCATATACCGTGTATTATGAGTCTTCACGGGTGGGACTTGGTGCAGTGTTGATGCAGGATGGCAAGGTTATAGCCTATGCTTCTCGTCAGTTGAAGGTTCATGAGAAGATCTATCCAGTTCATGATTTGGAGTTAGCAGCGATTGTGCATGCATTGAAGATTTGGAGGCATTATTTGTATGATGTGCCATGTGAGGTATTCACGGATCATAAGAGCTTGCAGTATCTGTTCAAATAGAAGGAGTTGAACATGAGGCAGAGGAGATGGTTAGAGTTACTGAAGGATTATGATATTACCATTCTTTATCATCCAGGGAAGGACAATGTGGTGGCCGATGCTTTGAGCCGGAAGTCAACCAGTATGGTTAGTCTTGCTTATTTATCAGTTGGAGAGCGACCGCTTGCGTTGAATCTTCAGGCCTTGGCCAACCATTTTATGAGATTGGAGGTTTCTGAGACTGGCAGTGTGTTGGCCCATATCGTGGCCCGTTCTTCATTGATGATCATATTCGGGCCAGGCAGTATGATGATCACCATTTATGTGTTCTTAGAGATACGGATCGGCACGGAGGTGCCAAGCAGGTTACGATGGATGATGAAGGAGTTTTGAGAATGCATGGTCGTATTTGTGTACCTGATGTTGATGGTATTCAGGAGTTGATACTACAGGAGGCCTATAGTTCCCGGTATTCTATTCATCCGGGCGCCGCAAAGATGTATCAGGACTTATGGCAGAATTATTGGTGGCAGAGGATGAAGAAGGATATTGTAGCATATGTAGCTCGGTGCTTGAATTGTCAGCAGGTTAAGCACGAGCACGAGAGACCCGGTGATTTGATGTAACAGATTCAGCTTCCCGAGTGGAAGCGTGAGCGTATCACCATGGATTTCGTAGTTGGACTCCCACGGACTCAGAGGTGTTTTAATGCAGTATGGGTCATTGTGGATAGGGTGACCAAGTCAACGCACTTCATCCCAGTATCGGTTTCGTATTCAGCAGAGAAGTTGGCAAAGATCTATATGAGAGAGATTTTTAGATTGCATGGTGTGCCCATATCCATTATATCAGATCGAGGTACTCAGTTTACCTCCCATTTCTGGAGCGTATTTCAACGAGAGTTGGGCACACAGATTGATTTGAGCACAACATTTCATCCTCAGACGGACGGACAGTCCGAGCGTACTATTCAGATTTTTGAAGGATATGTTGCGAGATTGTGTCATTGACTTTGGTGGTTCATGGGACCAGTTCTTGCATTTAGCTGAGTTTGCCTACAACAACAACTATCAGTCAAGCATTCAGATGGTTGTATGATGCGTTGTATGGTAGGCGGTGTCGGTCTCCAATCAGATGGTTTGAGTGGGGAGAGGCTAGATCGTTGGGTTCTGAGTTATTCCAGGATGCCTTGGACAACGTGAAGGTCATTCAGGATAGACTTCGTACAGCTCAATCCAGGCAGAAGATTTATGAGGATCGCAGAGTTCGAGATTTGGCATTTATGATAGGAGACCAGGTATTTCTTTAGGTGTCTCCCATGAAGGGCGTGATGAGATTCGTAAAGAAGGGAAAGTTGAGCCCTAGGTACATTGGTCCATTTGAGATTCCGGATAAGGTAGGAGAGGTGGCCTACAGACTTTCCTTGCCACCTAGTTTGTCATCCGTGCATCCGGTATTTCACGTATCTATGCTCCGGAGCTATATTGCGAATCCATCTCATGTACTTGACTTCAGTGGTGTCCAGTTGGACAAGGATTTGTCTTATGAGGAGGAGCCGATATCCCCATCTTTTCGCCGCTTCATGTATTCTTATATATCCGTTCAAGGACGAACGTTTGTTTTAGAGGTGGAGATTGTGATGACCCAAAAGGTCATCCCGTGTAATTGTAGCTAAATCTATGTTCCGAGGCCATGAAAGCCTCCTTTTATCTCACCTAGATATGCGTGCGCATCCCGGACGTGTAGCCGGGTAACCGTTATGTGGAATATTTATAAAATAATGTTCTTATAATAATTATTTAAATAAAGTTGACTTTGGTCAATATTTTTGGTAAATGGATCCGGACCCGTGATTTGACGGTCCCGGAGGGTCCGTAGGAAAATATGGGACCTGGGCGTATGCCCGGAATCAAATTCCGAGTTCCCAAGTCCGAGAAATGAATTATTAAAGAAAATTATTTCCTGAAAATAATAAAGACTTCTGAAAATGAACTTTGATGTGAAACCTGTGTTACCGGGCCCGTATTATGGTTTCGGAGCCCGGAACAGGTTCAGTATGTGTTATGTGAGTTATTTGTAAAATTTGGTAAGAAACGGACTTGGTTTGATGTATTTCGGATCAAAATTGGAAAATTTAGAAGTTAAAGAAGTTTGAGAAAATTCTATAGATTTTGGACTTTAATTCATTGTTTTTGAAGTTATTTTGGTGGTTTCATTACTTGAATAATTCCGTAGGATGATTTTGAAGTCCTGTGTATATTTGGTTTTAAGCCCCGAGGGCTCGGGTAAGTTTCGGGTAGGCGTCGGGGTGATTTAGGGTTAGAAAAAAATCTGGTGTTTTGCTGTTTCTGGTGTTCTGTGATTTACCCTCCGCGATCGTGGTGTAATTCACGCGATTGCGATGTTCATATGGCTGGGGGTTGAGAAATTACCCTACGTGAACGCAGGGCCTATGAGGCGATCGCAAAGCCTGGGAGTAGTGCTCTACACGACCGCGAGGGGCCTCATGCGATCACATAGCGTTAAAGGGATCTGGGGGCTGGGTAGCATATTATACTACGCGAACGCGGTTGTTTGGTATCGCGAGGGTCATTTTCAAGTACTCTCCGCGATCGCACTCATTTCTTCGCGATCACGTAGGTCATTTTTGCCCGTTGATTTAAATGACCCCAAAACAGAACACTTACACGGGATTCCACCATTTTTTAATAAACCCCTTCTTCTCCAAAGTTCTTATGCGATTTTTGAAGCATTTACTCACCATACTCTCTTAGGTATGTGATCTTTAACTTATTTTCTTCCATTTTCATCAACATTTACTAGATTATAGGTCTAAAATCATGAAATCAAAGGTAGAAATTGGGGTTTTTGGTAGAGTTAGGGCTTTTCAAATTTTTGGGAATTCGATCTCATTTTGGGGTTGGATTTCAAAATAAAGTGTATATTGAGTCATATGTGCTACGTGTTATCATCATGTTCAATGCATAGGTGAGGTGACGAGTACCTATACCTTGTTGTTAAGCATGCCCGTGAGTCATATCTTATGGTATATGTGTCTTCTTCGATATCCACTGTGTTATGAGGTAGCTTCCATTTTGGAGAGTATTAAATTGTTGGAAATACATGGTTGTGAACACTGTTGATTAGTTGTTCGATTGAGGATTATTTTGCTATGTTGTACATTCAGTGAGATTGGTTATAGTAGTGTCCCTTTCCGGGATGGTGATATTGTTGTTATTGTTCACTTGTGGGGATGTTGTATATTATGATTTGTATTGTGGTTCTTCCTTTCAAAACTGTTGTTCTGATTATTGCTTGGGTGAGGAAGAGTGTAAAAGCACGAAGGGTGATGTCATGCCATGATTTTATATTTAAAAGCACGATGGTTAATGTCGTGTCGATATTGTGGTTCTAAAAGTACGAAGGTTGATGCCTTGCCATTATATGAGAGATAATGCACGAAGGATAATGCCGTGCTATGATATTGTGAGGTAAAAGCACGAAGGGTGATGTCGTGCACTTGTTTTGGTGAGAATGAGAGTAAAGCACGAAGGATGATGCCGTGCACTTGTTTTGGTGAAAATGAGAGTAAAGCACGAAGGGTGATACCGTGCACTTGTTTGTTCCCTGTTATTATTTTGATACTAGTCGGTGGTCACATTCTGTTACTCAATAAGTGTTGCCCACTTTTTGTACCCTAGCATGTTGTCCCTGTATTTGTATTTAACTGTTTACTTCATGCCGTCATTTCTATTACATATTGTTGAACTGCACAGGTTTTTATTACTTGTTGTGTCCTAGCCTCGTCACTACTTCCGGAGGTTAGGCTCGGCACTTACTCAGTACATGGGGTCGCTTGTACTGATGCTACACCCGCACTTCTTTATGTTGTGCAGATTACGCAGCCGGACCCAGTGGACACTAACAGACGGAGAACCCTTCAGTCCACACAGGCGACATCGAGGTAGTCCCGCAGACGTTCGTGGGCCTTGGCGTCACCTCCTACTCTTTCCTCCCATTTTCTATCTCATTTCTGTAATTCTAAGACAGTTGTATTTACTTGTTTCAGACCATTGTATTTAGCAAAATTTTAGACTGTTCGTGAAATTGTGACACCAGTTCTGGGGGTATGTTTAAGGAAATTTCTGTAAGACTTATTATTTTAGTTTGCTGAATTACTTACTTTCCGCATTCTCATTTCTATTTGTTCTTATAGATCACTTTTAAAATGCTAAATAGCAAAGGAATAAATCGAAATAACTAGTAAAGTTGGCTTGTCTAACGGCTTCAATGTTAGACGTCATCACGGCCTGAAGGTGGGATTTCGGGTCATGACAAGTTGGTATCACAGCACTAGGTTGCCTAGATCTCACAATTCACGGACAAACTTGTAGAGTCTGAGGGATCGGTACGGAGACGTCTGTACTTATCCCCCAGAGGCTGCTAGGTTAGGAATAACTTCACTTTTCTTCTTCTCTATCGTGCGGTTTGAATTCTAAATGCTAACTGATTTTCTATTCTATTCTCTCGCAGATGGCGAGAACACGTGCTTCCTCATCTACCGATCAGCAGCCCGAGCCTCTTGTTGCACCTACTACGAGGGGTCGAGGTCGTGCTAGAGGCCGAGGTAGAGCCAGAGCTCAGCCTAGAGCAGCAACACCAGTAGAGGACCCACAGGTAGACTTTTCCGGTGAGATTTCTGCTCAGGCAGTTCCAGCTGGACCAGCTTAGGTCCCAGAGGAGTTCATTGCCACCCCGGTTCTTCAGGACGTTGTGGTCCGTTTAGTGGGCCTTATGGAGAGCGTGGCTCAGGCTGGTCTTCTTCCTACTGCACCAGCCGTCTCTCAGGCTAGGGGAGGGACCCAAACTCCTGCTACCCGCACACCGGAGCAACTAGCTCCTCAGTTCCAGACTCCAGCACCTCAGGTTGCTGGAGCAACTCAGCCGGGTTTTGTGGCACAGGCAGTTGAAGGGGCAGCCATGTTAGCCGATGCTTTGTGGAGGTTGGATCGGTTCACCAAGCTATTTTCTACTACATTTACTGGTGCATCATCGGAGGAACACCAGGATTTCTTGGACAGTTGCTATAATGTTCTTTGGAACATGGGCATCGTGGAGTCCAATGCAGTTGATTTTGCTACATTCTATCTTTCTAGTACCGCCATGACTTGGTGGAGGGACTACTGTTTGACCAGACCAGCTTGGTCTCTGAGTTATTCTTGGAGAAGTTTCTCCTAGTTACTCAGAGGGAGGGTCTTCGGAGGCAGTTCGAGTTCCTCCGGCAGGGATCTATGACTGTTACACAGTATGAGACTAGGTTCATTACTTTGGCCCGACACGCTATCATGATACTCCCCACAGATCGTGAGAGGGTGAGGAGGTTTATTGAGGTCTAGCTCGGCCTATTAAACTCCAGATGGAAAGAGAGACAGGTACTGATATTTCATTCCAGCAGGCGGCCAATATAGCCAGGCGTATTGAGATGGTCTTATCACAGGGCAGTGCTCAGGGGTCTGACAAGAGACATCATTAGTGGGAGTGTCTTCCAGCTTATCATAGAGGCTTCAAGGTATACCCGCTGGCGTTCGTGGGCCTTGGCGTCTCTTCCATCCCTTTGTCTTCACTTCTGTCTTGTTTCTTTTTCCTAGTTTCAGAGACAGCTATGTATTCTCTTTTCAGACTTTTATTTAGCACTCTTATAGACAGTTCGTGTGTTTGTGACTCCAGGTTTTGGGAAAATTTACGCGTTGTTGTATTATGTTGTCCTTATTTAGCTTGAAACCATATTTATTTCCGTTGTTAAAACGTGAACCGTTTAGTTTATCCTAGTAAATTGATGTTGATACGATAGTTTATCTATACACGTTGGCTTGTCTAGTGGGTTCAACGTTAGACGCCATCACATCCCGATGGTGGGATTTCGGGGCGTGACAAGTTGGTATCAGAGCGCTAGGTTACTTAGGTACGGAGACGTCTGTATTTATCCCCCAGATGTTGCAAAGTTAGGATGACTCCATATTTCTTTTCTTCTCTGTTGTGCGCTATGAATTCTGAGTACTGATTGAGTTTCTATTCTATTCTGCAGATGGAGAGGATGCATGCTTCCCTTGGTTCCACCCAGCAGCCTAACACTCCTGCTACAGCTCCTACTCGGGGTCGAGGTCGAGGACGAGGCCGTTCTAGAGGCCGAGGCCGGGGCCGTGGTCAGCCTAGAGCAGCAGCCCCAGTGGAGGACCCTCAAATCGAGTATGATGAGGATGTCCCAGTTCCGGCAGTCCCAGTTGCACTAGCTCAAGTCCTAGAGGGGTTCACAGCTACCCCAGTGCTTCAGGACGCCCTTGTCCGTCTAGTCGAACTCATGGAGAGTGTAGCACAGGAGGGTTTTCTTCCTCCAACACAAGCCGTCTCTCAGGCTAGGGGAGGTGCCCAGACTCCTGTCGCCCGCGTGCCAAAGCAGCTAGCTCCACAGTTTCAGACTCCGGCGCCTCAGCCAGCCGGAGTAGCTCAGTCGGGTATTGCAGCGCCGGTAGCAGAGGGAGAACCTATGTCAGCAGATGCTTTGTGGAGACTGGAAAGGTTCACTAAGTTATTCACTGCTACTTTCACTGGTTCACCATCAGAGGACCCCCAGGATTATTTGGACACCTGCCATGAGGTTCTTCGGAATATGGGCATAGTGTAGTCGAACGGGGTTGACTTTGCTACTTTTCGGTTATCTGGCGCAGCCAAGAGTTGGTGGAGAGACTATTGCCTAGCTAGACCAGCTGGATCTACACCTTTGACTTGGACTCAGTTCTCAGTTGTATTTTCGGGGAAGTTCCTTCCCATTACTCAGAGAGAGGATCTTCGGAGGCAGTTTGAGCGCCTCCAGCAGGGATCCATGTCCGTCACTCAGTACGAGACCAGGTTCATCACTCTAGCCCGACATGCTCTTATGATACTTCCCACTGATCGGGAGAGGGTTCGGAGGTTTATCGAGGGATTGGCCCGGCCTATCAGACTTCAGATGGGCAGAGAGTCAGGTACAGATAGATCATTCCAGGATGCGGCCAATATGGTCAGGAGGATTGAGATGATCTTGTCACAGGGAGGTGGTCAGGAGGCTGACAAGAAGCCCCGTCATTTCGGTCGTTTCAGTGGAACCTCATCTGGGGGCAGGGATTCTTCAAGCAGAGGTCATCCTCCCAGACCTTTTCAGTCAGCCCTTCAGGTTTGCCATGGTACTTCTAGCGGTCGTGGTTATCAGACGCACTATTCCGATCAGTAGCCTTACAGTGTGCCACCAGCACCTATCGGTGCACCGCCGCTTCAGAATCTCCAGGGTGGTTATCAGGGTCGACAGGGCCAGTTCCAGAGTCAGCAGTCACATCAGCAGAGGCCTTGTTATACTTGCGGTGGTTCGGGGCACATTTCAAGGTTTTTCCCCCAAGGTTCTGGTGGGTCTCAGCATCAGAGTTCTCGTGCCATGGTACAAGCACCAGGTGTTCCACAGGTTGCCTAACCAGCTAGAGGTGGGAGTAGAGGTGCTAGAGGTGGAGGTAGAGGTCATAGAGGTGGAGCTCAGGCCGCCAGAGGTAGAGGCCAGCCAGTAGCCGGCCATCCCAGAGATGTTGTTCAGCGTGGTGGGGCCCAGCCTCAATGTTATTCTATTCCAGCCAGGCCAGAGGCTGAGTCATCAGATGCAGTCATTACAGGTACTATTCGGGTTTGTGACAGAGATGTTTGAGTGCTATTTGATCCAGGGTCTACGTATTCGTATGTGTCCTCTTATTTTACACCATACCTGGTCATACCTAGTGATCCACTGAGTATTCCTGTTTATATATCTACACCGGTGGGTCATTCTATCGTGGTCGATCGAGTCCATTGTTCTTGTGTTGTGGTGATTGGGGGTCTTGAGACCCAAGTTGATTTGTTGCTTTTAGGTATGGTCCACTTTGATGTTATATTGGGGATGGACTGGTTATCCCCATATCATGCTATCTTGGATTGTCATGCCAAGACAGTGACCTTAGCCTTACCGGATTTGCCCCGTTTGGAGTGGAAAGGAACTCCTTGTCATTCTACTTGCAGTATTATATTGTACGTACAGGCTCGCCGTATGTTCGAGAAGGGGTGTTTGGCTTATTTGGCTTATGTGCGCGATTCCAGTGTCGAGGTTCCCTCTATTGATTCTTGTCACGACCCAAACTGGAGGATCATGACTAGTACCCAGGCCATACTTGCCGAGCACCAATATACATTTTATCTAATCTTCTTATTATCTTTAAGGGCCGGCGAGATAAATATAAGTGGTAGATATGGATTATGAACACCAAACAATTATAGATAAGGGAATGAACATGGATAACATGGGATAACAAACTGCCAAGAAACTACATATAACTTAGGAGCTACCACGCTTCCATGAAAGACTATATAACAAAAATCATCCGACAAGGCATACCAAACTATACATAAGTCGATACCTGTCTATGAGCCTCTAAAGGAGCATAAGTAATGCAACATAGTCGGAACAGTGCCCCAACATACTCATAATATCTATAACCAAAACTGCATACCAAGACCACGGCAAGTCCGGAGAAGGGATCTCACCTATAACCGCTGAACTGGAAAGCCTATTGTGGTGGGGGAACTGCATCTACCTATCTATCAGGACCTGCAGCACGACATGCAGTGTCCACAAATAAAAAGGACGTTAGTATGAATAATGTACTGAGTATGTAAGGCAGGTCAATATAAAATATCAACAATAATGTAAAGAGAGGTAGAGAAGATACAACCTATAACATCTGAGTGCTTCTAAGAGACAGTAACATGAAATGCATGATACATATATACACATAATCTTTTAAAATCATCCACCTCTGTGGGCATCATCATTATCGTATCAACATCCGCCTCTGTGGGCATCATCATCATCATATCATACCCGGCCTCAAAGAGGACTCGGTAAACCCAACTGATCAGTGGTTGCACAATAGGTGCCATACCCGGCCGACTATAGCGCGGCTCGGTAGAGTAAAATAGATATATATATATAATGCACGCAAGACTCATTGGCATCATGTTCTGAACATTACGGAGTGACGTAAGGTCGGTATTCTCCGTACACATCATTAGGGCTAACACTTCATCGAGAATCTTATAGAAATCAGGAAGTACCAACAACATTGATAACATAAGAATAAGAGAAGCAACTTCAACATCAATTGTTCCATAAGAAAGGAAACAATGTAAGTACTGCTAGCTTCTAATAGTAGAGTATCTTTAGAAGCTCGTTCGTCGCATTATGTACAATCGGAGTCGTGCAAAAGAAGGAAAGGGATAGCCTCACATACCTTATATATACGGACTAACCTCAAGTTGTTCAATGGTCACGACTCCTTAGTCTACAATAAGAGAAACGGTACTATTGTAATCTTTTAAACGTCGTAACTATTGTGTGTTGACTACTACTCATTTATAATAAAACGGCAGCACCTCCCCTACTTATATGACTTCTCACAAGTTATAACATCCAGAAACAACGAATATACGCTCGTATATGATATCTTTGTACACTTTTTTTTTCAAATTCAATAATAACAACACAACCACAACATCAACTAAAAACTACAACTATACCGACACTGTTGTCAAGCAATCAAAGAGCGACAAGCTCCCGAGGCTTTATACAATGATCTACTCCACACCCGGCCTCCTTTTAACAACAATCAAGCTCTACACGAGCTACCACACAACCACCAATCTCCATACCATAAGAAAAGATCCCATAATCTATTTATACAATTACTACGGCTTGAACACGGCTTCCTATCACCGTCCCGTGAATTCTTAACAATTACATGCGTTAAATAAAACTTACCTTAACTGAATGTATTAACATATGGAGAAGCTGTACGTGAAGAAAAACTTTGTTCACTTCACGGTTTTAGGGAAAAAGGAGCGAGCAAGATAGAGTTTCTCCCCACATAGTTGCTGGAGTGTAAATATATGTACCTAACAATTCCCTCCTTTCCCAAATGATAAGGTTTTTTATTTACTATGTATACAAAGGATAAGGTCGGTTGAAACACATCCCTTCACCAAACTATTGCAAACGTCTATTTCTTAGTGTAGAAGAACTCTAGGTATTTTGAGTGTATATTAAAATGATTTGTCCTTTACCAAAACTCAACAAACTTTCAAATTAAGTATAACATCATCATATGCCACGTAGTATAAGGAAGTCTCTCAACAGATTACTATATCTACTTTGATAAAATGCTTATTCCATAAAAGTTAATACTTATCTACTCAAATATATTGCTAGTGTTATTTACAAACTTATCTATTAAGTGGTAATAATTATACATGGTAACAAAATTAATATATTAATTTTTAAAGGTTGGGGCATTGATAAAAACAAAATCAATATCCTGTCCAATTAGAATTTTTCCCAACATAATATCAAAATACAAATTTTCTACTATAAGTTCTTAAAATGATAAAAAGATAATTTTCTTGCTCTATGAGAAAATAACTTATTATCATCTCAAAGATAATCTCTTCTCAAATTTATGTCGATTAACTTATGGCATGAGCCAACGTACGTGAATATGGGTTGTAACACCCTCCCCCCCCCCTCCTTAGGAGCATTCGTCCTCGAACGTAAGTGTTTAGGGGGAGCCTAACTCATCATGGATTCCAACGGAAATTTCCGGCCCATTTTTCCCTTATAAAATGGATACTAGACAAACTTACAAGAAGTTAAACCCAACGTATTGTCATTCAAGGCTACGCAAAGCATTGTGGATATGTACACTATCTGCATATCACCATTGTGTATTAAGGAAGAGTACTCTCAAGCTATTGCTTACTCATAGAGCTGTTTCACCATCTAATGTATCATGTGTCCCCTCGACATCCTTGTTATCTTGAATCTGGAACAAGTAAGGGTATTTAGACTTCATCTGCTCTTCTGCTTCCCAAGTAATTTCTTCCTTGTTCTTGTTCCTCCACAATACTTTGACGGAAGCTACATCCTTTGTTCTTAGCTTGCGGATTTGTCGATCTAATATAGCTACTGGCACTTCTTCATATGATAGATCCGTTGTAACTTGTACATCTTTGATAGGGACGAATCGAGAAGGGTCTCCAATACATTTCCTTAACATAGATACATGGAATACCGGGTGGACAAATTCCAATTCGGATGGCAATTCTAACTCATAAGCAATCTATCCAATTCGTCGGAGAATTTTGTACGGACCGATATTCCATGGACTCAGCTTACCCTTCTTCCCAAAACGCGTAACACCCTTCATCGGTGAGATCCTCAGGAAAACCCAATCACCAACCTCGAACTCCAAATCACGACGTCAGACATCAGAATAAGACTTTTGCCTGCTTTGTGTCGTCCTTAACCGCTCTTGTATCAGTTTCACCTTCTCAATGGCTTGGTGAATCAAATCTGGCCCATATAGTTATGTTTCACCGACTTCGAACCATCCAAATGGTGATCTACATCTCCTCCCGTATAGTGCCTCGTACGGGGACATTTTAATACTGGAATGATAGCTATTATTGTAGGCAAATTCTATAAGTGGAAGATGGTCATCCCAATTCCTCTTGAAATCCAGAACACATGCTCTTCATGATACATCTTTGTCGAGCCGGGATGGATGGAATATCGGGATTGATGAATCTCAATCATAATCTTCTCTCTCAAACCTGCCACATCAGGCACACATAACCGGCCCTGGTATCTCAGTTCCCTATCTGCTCCAATCTCAAAAGCCGTAATTTTACAGTGTTGAATGCTCTATCTCAATCGTACTAAGGTAGGATCTTCATACTGCCGTGCTTTTACCTCGGCTACCAAAGATGATTCGGATGTATTCTGTACAGTAACCCCTCCTTTATCAGAGTCTAACAATCTAATTCTCATATTCGCTAGCTGATGAAGCTCATTAGTCAACCCCTGTCTACTTGCCTCAATGTGTACTAAGCTTCCCATTAACTTACGACTGAGAGCGTCTGCCACAACATTGGCTTTACCGGGATGGTACAATATTTCGACATCGTAATCTTTCAGTAATTCAAGCCACCTACACTTCCTCAAATTCAACTTCTTCTGCTTTAAGATGTATTGTAGGATCTTGTGATCTGTGTAGATGTCAACATGGACGCCGTATAAGTAGTGCCGCCATATCTTCAAAGCATATATTACTGCAGCCAATTCCAAATCATGGGTCGGGTAATTCTATTCATTCTTCTTCAATTGTCTTGATGCATAAGCAATCACCTTCCCATGTTGCATCAATATGCACCCTAAACCCATACTTGAGGCATCACAATATACCACATAACCTTCCGTTCCTTCTAGGAGAGTGAGCACTGGCGCAGATGTCAATTGATTCTTTAACTCCTGAAAACTTCGTTCACAAGCGTCAGACAACTGGAACTTAGTAGCTTTCTGTGTTAACCTAGCCAATGGTGATGATATATAGGAAAACCCTTCTACAAATCGCCTATAATATCCTGCTAGCCCCAGGAAGCTACGAACTTCTGATGGTGTTGTAGGTCTCGGCCAATTCTTTACTGCATCGATCTTTTGAGTGTCAACACTAATACCCTCGTCAGATATCACATGGCCAAGGAAAACTACTGAGTTCAGCCAAAATTCACATTTGGAGAGCTTAGCATATAACTTACGATCCTGAAGTGTCTGTAATACTATCCGCAAGTGGCCCGCATGTTCTGCCTCTGAACGAGAATATACCAAAATGTCATCAATGAATACGATCACGAACACATCAAGATAGGGCCTGAATACAGTATTCATGAGATCCATAAAAGCTGCTGGGGCATTTGTTATCCCAAATGACATCACCAAGAACTCAAAGTGCCCATATCTTGTTCGGAAGGCCGTCTTTGGAATATCCTTCTCCTTAACCCTTACCTGATGATACCCTGAACGTAAATCAATCTTTGAAAAATACTTGGCACCCTTGAGTTGGTCAAACAGGCCGTCAATCCTTGGAAGTGGATACTTTTTCTTTATAGTAAACTTATTCAACTATTGATAGTCGATACACATCCGTAACGACCCATCTTTCTTCCGCACGAACAGGACTGGCGCACCCCAAGGTGAAGGTCTAGGCCTAATGAAGCCCTTATCCAGCAAGTCCTTCAATTGCGCCTTCAACTCACGCAACTTTACCGGGGCCATCCTATATGGAGGAATAGATATGGGTTGAGTGTCAGGCAGTACATCAATGCTAAACTCAATCTCCCTTTCAGGTGGAAGGCCTGGAAGTTCATCTGGGAAAACATCTGGAAATTCATTGACCATGGGGATTGATTGTAGAGTAGGCCGCTTTGTCTCTGCATCCCTAACGCGAACGAGATGATAAATGTACCCTTTTGAGATCATCTTCCTTGCCTTAAGATAGGAAATAAACCTACCTTTCGGCGTAGCAATGTTCCCTTTCCATTCGATGACGGGTTCATTAGGAAATTGAAACTCAACCATCTTCGTACGACAATCAACATTTGCATAGCTTGAGGCCAACCAGTCCATTCCCATTATCACGTCGAAATCAACCATTTCTAATTCAAATAAATTCGCCGAAGTTTGACGACTACAAATCATCACTGTGCAACCTTTATATACCCTTCTAGCAATCACAAAATCTCCTATCAGAGTAGATACAGCAAGTGGTTTACTTATCAATTCAAGTTCAACGCCAAACTTATTAGCCACAAAAGGTGTAACATATGATAATGTAGATCCCGGATCAATCAACGCATATACATCGTAAGAAAACACAAACAATATACCTGTAACAACATACTAGAACGTAGGTTCGATTTTGAGCACCACTCAAACTCGGCACTGCACCTCTACCTCTACCACGACCTGTCGACTGTTGAAAACCCCGTGCTGGAGGTCGAACTGATGAGGAAGAACCATACACAGATCCAGTTGGCTGAGCCATACCACCACCTTCTCTATTAGGAAAATCCCGCTTCATATGTCCAGGCTGTCCGCAAAAGTAGCACGCATCAAAACCCCGACGGCACAGTCCAAAGTGGGCGTTGCCACACTGACCACAACGAGGTGTTGGGAATCTCGTCTTACTAGTATCCCTATGATATTGCGAGCCCGATGCCCGCGAACTCTGTCCTGGGCCAGAATAAGTAAATCGATCATACTGAGGCCTCTGAAACTGTGGAGGATCACTAGCTACAGGTGGCGCCGAACTCCTCGAAAACTGGGGCCTAACACTACCTCTGAAGTCATGAGAACACCCTACAAACCTCGCCCTCTTATGCTAGCCCCTATCCTGATCCCTATCTGCCCTTTGTTGGCGCTTACGATCCTCTAGGGTCTGAGCATAAGCATGAATACGGGAAATATCCATGCCCTCCACCAAGGAGGCTGTCGTGCACTCATTTATCAGATGTGGTCCCAACCCGTTCACGAACATATACACCCTATCACTTATCTCGGACACCATATGAGGAGCATACCTTCCTAAAGAATCAAATTGCATGCCATACTCTCGCACACTCATATTACCTTGTCTAAGGTTCAAGAACTTATCAACTCTAGCTCGTCGTATCTCAACAGGCAAATAGTGACGAAGAAAGGCCTCAGAAAATTCCTTCCACACAGTTGGAGGGGCATTCAGACCCCTGAATCTCTCCCAACTATCATACCAGAAAATCGCTAAATCCCGTAACCGATATGAAGCTAACTCTACTGCCTCTATATCTGTAGCATGCATAACTCGTAGTGTACGATGAACCTGGTCAATAAAAGTCTGTGGGTCCTCCTTGGGGTCTGATCCAGTAAACACTAGAGGGTCTAGATTAATAAAATCACGAACTCTCGTACTATCTGGTTTATCAACAGCACCGGTATTTTGCCTTTGAGCCTGAGCAGCTACCAAGCTAGTCAACAACTGCACCGCACTCCGCATATCCTGCTTTGTAGGGCCAGACGGAGGAACTAGTGGTGCTGGGTTCCTCCTAATATCCTCTGGATGAGACGGAGTAGATGAGGTATGAGACGGCATATCACTCTCAGCCTCACTTTGGTCTACTCTGGCTTGAGGCACCTGACTGGTACCCTATCCCGCAGCTATATCAAGTCTTCTACTAATCGATTGCTTCCTAGTCGAAGGCATCGCTGAAAGAAAACAAGGTTAATATTAGATACAACACTAAGGACTCAACTCTACGCACAATCTAGATTTAGGAAGAAGGTAACAACCCTAGATGTCACGTAGTCTCTTGATTATAAATGTGGCACGCTACACATCAATAATCAAGACTCTACTAGACACGGATCATAGACAACCCCTAGGACAGACTAGCTCTGATACCAATTTTGTCACGACCCAAACTGGAGGATCATGACTAGTACCCGGGCCATACTTACCGAGCACCAACGTACATTTTATCTAATCTTCTTATTATCTTTAAGGGCCGGCGAGATCAATATAAGTGGTAGATATGGATTATGAACACCAAAGAATGATAGATAAGGGAATGAACATGCATAACATGGGATAACAAACTGCCAAGAAACTACTTATAACTTAGGAGCTACCACGCTTTCATGAAAGACTATACAACAAAAATCATCCGACAAGGCATACCAAACTATACATAAGCCGACACCTATCTATGAGCCTCTAAAGGAGCATAAGTAATGCAACATAGTCGGAACAGGGCCCCAACATACCCACAATATCTATAACAAAAAATGCATACCAAGACCACGGCAAGTCCGGAGAAGGGATCTCGTCTATAACCGTTGAACTGGAAAGCCTACTGTGGTGGGGGAACTGCGTCTACCTGTCTATCAGGACCTGCAGCGTCCACAAATAAAAAAGACATCAGTACGAATAATGTACTGAGTCTGTAAGGCAGTTCAACATAAATATCAACAATAATGTAAAGAGAGGTAGAGAAGATACAACATGTAACATCTCAGTGCTTCTAAGAGACAGTAACATGAAATGCATGATACATATATACACATAATCTTTTAAAAACAACCGCCTCTGTGGGCATCATCATTATCGTATCAACATC
This sequence comes from Nicotiana knightiana, assembly GCA_005239525.1. Classification (NCBI taxonomy): domain Eukaryota; kingdom Viridiplantae; phylum Streptophyta; class Magnoliopsida; order Solanales; family Solanaceae; genus Nicotiana; species Nicotiana knightiana. The sequence goes on from ML390671.1 coordinate 18,873, forward strand.
CGCCTCTGTGGGCATCATCATCATCATATCATACCCGGCCTCAAAGAGGACTCGGTAAACCCAACTGATCAGTGGTTGCACAATAGGTGTCATACCGGCCGACTATAGCGCGGCTCGATAGAGTAAAATAGATACATATATATAATGCATGCAAGACTCATTGGAATCATGTTCTGAACATTACAGAGTGACGTAAGGTCGGTATTCTCCGAACACATCATTAGGGCTAACACTTCATCGAGAATCATATAAAAATTAGGAAGTACCAAAAACATTGATAAAATAATAATAAGAGAAGCAACCTCAACATCAATTGTTCCATAAGAAGGGAAACAATGTAAGTATTGCTAGCTTCTAAGAGTAGAGTATCTTTGGAAGCTCGTTCGTCGCATTATGTACAATCAGAGTAGTGCAAAAGAAGGAAAGGGATAGCCTCACATACCTTGTATATACCGCCTAACCTCAAGTTTTGCAATGGTCACGACTCCTTAGTCTACAATAAGAGAAACGGTACTTATTGTTATCTTTTAAACGTCGTAACTATTATATGTTGACTACGACCCATTTATAAGAAAACGGCAGCACCTCCCCTACTTATATGACTTCCCACAAGTTATAACATCCAGAAAGAACCAATATACGCTCGTATATGATATCTTTGTACACTTTCTTTTTTCAAATTCAATAATAACAACACAACCACAACATCAACTAAAAATTACAACTATACCGACACTATCGTCAAGCAATCAAAGAGCGACAAGCTCCCGAGGCTTTATACAATGATGTACTCCATACCCGGCCTCCTTTTAACAACAACCAAGCTCTACACGAGCTACCACACAACCACCAATCTCCATACCATAAGAAAAGACCCCATAATCTATTTATACAATTACTACGACTTGAACTCACGGCTCCTATCACCGTCCTGTGAATTCTTAACAATTACATGCGTTAAATAAAACTTACCTTAACTGAAAGTATGAACATATGGAGAAGTTGTACGTGAAGAAAAACTTTGTGCACTTCACGGTTTTAGGGAAAAAGGAGCGAGCAAGATAGAGTTTCTCTCCACATAGTTGCTGGAGTGTAAATATATGTACCTTACAATTCCCTCCTTTCCCAAATTATAAGGTTTCTTATTTACTATGTATACAAAGGATAAGGTCGGTTGAAACACATCCCTTCACCAAACTATTGCAAAAGTCTATTTCTTAGTGTAGAAGAACTCTAGGTATTTTGAGTGTATATTAAAATGATTTGCCCTTTACCAAGACTCCACTAACTTTCAAATTAAGTATAACATCATCATATGCCACGTAGTATCAGGAAGTCTCTCAACATATTACTATATCTACTTTGATAAAATGCTTATTCCATAGAAGTTAATACTTATCTACTAAAATATATTGCTAGTGTTATGTACAAACTTATCTATTAAGTGGTAATAATTATACATGGTAACAAAATGAATATGTTAATTTTTAAAGGTTGGGGCATTGATAAAAACAAAATCAATATCCTGTCAAATTAGAATTTTTCCCAACACAATATCAAAATACAAATTTTTTGCTATAAGTTTTTAAAATGATAAAAAGATAATTTTCTTGCTCTATGAGAAAATAACTTATTATCATATCAAAGATAATCTCTTCTCATGTTTACGTCGATTAACTTATGGCATGAGCCAACGCACGTGAATATGGGTTGTAACAATTCGGTACCCGAGGTTCGTGAGTTTCCTGAGGTCTTCCCTTCAGACCTGCCGGGGATGCCACCCGACAAGGACATTGGTTTCTGCATTGATCTGGCTCCGGGCACCCAACCCATTTCTATTTCGCCGTATTGCATGGCCCCGCCAGAGTTGAAAGAGTTGAAGGAACAGTTGTAGCATTTGCTTGGGAAGGGTTTCATTAGACCTAGTGTTCCTCCTTGGGGTGCTCCAGTATTGTTTGTGAAGAAAAAGGATGGTTCGATGAGGATGTGCATTGATTACCGGCAATTGAACAAGGTTACAATCAAGAATAAGTATCCATTGCCGAGGATTGATAATTTGTTCGATCAGCTTCAGGGTGCTAAGGTATTTTCAAAGATAGACTTGAGATCTGGCTACCATCAGTTGAGTATTAGGGCATCCGATGTCCCTAAGACAGCTCTCCGCACATGGTACGGGCATTACGAGTTTTTAGTCATGTCGTTTGGGTTGACAAATGCTCCAGCAGCTTTTATGGATTTGATGAATCGAGTGTTCAAGCCTTATTTGGACTCATTCGTGATAGTCTTCATTGATGATATATTGATATACTCCCGCAGCCAGGAAGAGCACGAGCAACATCTCAGAGTGGTTCTTCAGACTCTGAAGGATAGTCAGCTATATGCGAAGTTTTCGAAGTGTGAGTTCTGGTTGAGTTCAATTGCATTCCTGGGTCATGTCGTGTCAGAAGAGAGTATTCAGGTTGACTTGAAAAAGATTGAGGCAGTCAAGAACTGGCCTAGACCAGCATCAGCTACAGAGATTCGGAGTTTCTTGGGATTGGCAGGCTATTATCGTCGGTTCGTGGAGGGGTTCTCATCTATTGCAGCCCCGATGACTAGGTTGACCCAGAAGGGAGCCCAGTTCAGATGGTCGGACGAGTGTGAGGCGAGCTTTCAAAGGCTCAAGACAGCTCTGACTACGGCACCAGTATTGGTTTTTCCCACAGATTCAGGGCCTTATACAGTCTATTGTGATGCTTCCCGTATTGGACTTAAGGCAGTGTTGATGCAGGATGGCAAGGTCGTTGCTTATGCTTCGAAGCAGTTAAAGATTCACAAGAAGAACTATCCAGTGCATGATTTGGATTTGGCAGCCATTGTCCACGCATTGAAGATTTGGAGGCACTATCTGTATGGCGTGGCGTGTGAGGTGTTCACGGATCATAAGAGTCTTCAGTACTTGTTCAAGCAAAAGGAGTTAAATTTGAGGTAGAGAAGGTGGTTGGAGTTGTTGAAAGATTATGATATTACCATCTTATATCACCCGGGGAAGGCCAACGTGGTGGCCGATGCTTTGAGTAGGAAGTCAGCTAGCATGGGCAGTCTTGCTTTTATTCCGGTCAGTCAGAGGCCGCTTGCTTTGGATGTTAAGGCTTTGGACAATCGGTTTGTGAGATTGGATATTTCTGAGCCTAGTCGAGTGTTGGCTTGTACGGTCACTCGTTCTTCATTATTGGAGCGTATCCGTGATCGGCAGTTTAATGATCCCCATTTATGTGTCCTTAGAGACACGGTGCAGCGCGGAGGTGCCAAGCAGGTGACCTTAGATGATTATGGTGTTTTGAGATTGCAGGGGCGAGTTTGTGTGCCCAATGTTGATGGGATTCAGGAGTTGATTTTAGAGGAGGCCCATAGTTCCCGGTACTCTATTCATCCGGGCGCCGCGAAGATGTATCAGGATTTGCGGAAGCATTATTGGTGGCATAGAATGAAGAAGGATATTATGGCATATCTGGAACGATGTTTGAATTGTCAACAGGTTAAGTATGAGCATCAGAGGCCTGGTGGTTTATTTCAGAGGATTGAGTTTCCCGAGTGGAAGTGGGAGAGGATCACAATGGATTTCGTTACTGGACTTCCGTTGACCCGGAAGAAGTTCGATGCAGTTAGGGTCATTGTTGATAGGCTGACCAAGTCAGCGCATTTCATCCCTGTGGCACTCTCCTATTCATTCGAGAGGTTAGCTGAGATCTATACCCGCGAGATTGTTCGCCTTCATGGTGTGCCGGCATCTATCATTTCGGACTGGGGCGCGCAGTTTACCTCGCGTTTCTGGAGAGCAGTTCAACAAGAGTTAGGCACCCAGGTGGAGTTGAGCACACCATTTCATTCTCAGACGGATGGACAGTCCGAGCGGACTATCCAGATATTGGAGGATATGCTCCGAGCTTGTGTTATTGACTTTGGAGGATCATGGGATCTGTTCTTGCCTTTAGCAGAATTTGCCTACAACAACAGCAACCAGTCGAGTATCCAGATGGATACTTATGAGGTTTTATATGGTAGGCGGTGTCGATCTCCGGTTGGATGGTTTGTGCCGGGAGAGGCTAGGTTGTTGGGTACAGATTTGGTTTAGGAGGCCTTGGACAAGGTCAGGATCATTCAGGATAGGCTTCGTACAGCTCAGTCTAGGAAAAAGAGTTATGCAGATCGTAAGGTTCGAGATGTGGCCTTCATGGTTGGTGAGCTAGTATTGCTCCGAGTGTCACCTATGAAGGGCGTGATGAGATTTGGGAAGAAGGGCAAGCTTAGCCCTAGGTTCATTGGTCTGTTTGAGGTTCTTGATCGAGTGGGAGAGGTGGCTTATAGACTTGCATTGCCTCCTAGCTTATCAGTGGTACATCAAGTTTTTCATGTGTCCATGCTTCGGGGGTATCACGGCGATCCGCCCACGTGTTAGATTTCAGTACTGACCAGTTTGACAAGGACTTAGCTTATGAGGAGGAGCCGTTAGCTGTTCTAGACCCGCAGATTCGTCAGTTGAGATACAAGAGTTCCCCTTCTGTTCGTGTTCAGTAGAGAGGTCAGCCTCCTAAGGCATCGACCTGAGAGTCCGATTCCGATATGCGGAGCCGTTACCCTCATTTATTTCCCGACTCAGGTACTTCCTTCTTCTGTCCATTCTAGGACGAACGGTTGTTTTAGAGGTGGAGAATGTGACGACCCAAGGGGTCATCACCTGTTTTGTTACCCCATTCCGTACTCCCGAGGCCTTGAAAACCTCATTTTGTAGTTTCCTCGATTTGTGTGCGTAGTCCAGGCGCGTAGCCGGACAGCTTAAATATGAAATTCTGTGAAATATGCTGAGATTTAATATTAAAATTAATAAATTTGACTACGGTCAACATTTTGGATAAACGGACTCGGACCCGTGATTTCACGGTCCCGGAGGGTCCGTAGGAAAATATGGGACTTGGGCGTATGGCCGGAATCGAATTCCGAGGTCCCAAGCCCGAGAAATGAATTTTTGAATAAAATTGTTTTTTGAAAATATTCAAGGAAATTGAAAATGAAATCTGATTAGAAAGTGATGGTATTGGGCCCGTATTTGTTTTCCGACGCCGGTACAGGTCTTGTATATGGTTAAGTCCTTTTTGTAAAGTTTGGTTGAAAACGGATTTCGTTTGACGTGTTTCGGACTTAAAATGGAAAAATTGATGTTTTATGATATTTGATAGAATTCATGGATTTTGAGGCCTAATTCGATGTATATGATGTTGTTTTGGCGATTTGATTGCACGGATAAGTTCGTAGGATGTTGTGGGAGTTATCTGTGAAATTTGGTATCATTCCGAGTTGTATAGGTCAGTTCAGCACGTTGTTAGCGAAGTTTAGAAACGTTAAAATTTCTAAGTTTGGTTCTTGAGGTTCGGGGGTGTGATTTCGAGTTTTAGCGTTATTTTGAGTGTTCCGAAGGCTCGAGCGAGTCCGTAATATAATTTCGGACTCGTTGGTATATTTGGACTAGGGCTCGGGTGGGCCCAAGTGCCTTCTGGGCACCTAACGGGGATAAAAAACCAGCAAACAAGGCTGCTAGTGCACCTGCTCTGGTGTGACCGCAGGTGCGGTTGCCAGCATCGCAGGTACGGGACCGCAGGTGCGGTCCCAGGCATCGCAGGTGCGATCACCTGGTCAACCATCGCAGGTGCGGAGCATTTCTCGCAGGTGCGAGACCGCAGGTGCGATCTCCACTTCGCAAGTGTGATCCCAGACCCCCTAGCCCAATTCCGCAGGTGAGAGATTCTTCTCGCAAGTGCGAGATCGCAGGTGCGAGATCACTGTTCAGGCAGTGAGTTTTAAACCCATTTTCTCATTTTCCATCTTCTTCCTTAGGCGATTTCCTCCGTTTTTAAGTGCTTTCAACCAAGTCTCATAAGGTAAGTGAATTCCACCTGGAAATTTGTTTCATGCATGCATCCTAGCCTAATTAACAACATAAACTAGTGCAAAAATTCAAGAAATTGGGTAGTAACCTAGAACTTGTGATCACTTTAGAATTTTCTGTGAATTGGCCATGAAATCAAGTAAAAATCGTATATTTATGATCCTTAGGCTTTGGGTGAGTGTTCCCTTCGAGAATTTCAAGAATCCGAGCGAGCGGGCCCGGGGTCGAATTTTGATAATTTTGGAAGAATGCTAGGAAATGGATAATTAGGCCATGAAGTTGAATCATTGAATCCTTATTGATATACTTGAGTTGATTATGTCTAGATAATACCATTCCGGAGTCGAATTCTAAAGGAAAGGCGGTGTTAGAGGGTTGATTGCTATACTTTGGACCCGAGGTAAGTGTTTGGTCTAACCTTAGCTTGAGGAAATAGCAGTTGAGTATAACTTGCTACTTGCTAATTGTAAAATACGTTTATAGGCATGGTGACGAGTATCTATACATTGGTGTCTAGCATAATCGTGAGTCCTTATATTGTGAATATTCTGATTTTGTGGTAATTTCCATGCTTAATTGATGATTTCTATATGTTGTGAAGAGTATGTGAAGGGAATTGTAATCTTTAAACTATGTTGGAGCATTGGCTCATATTGTAATACGAATGATGAAGGTATGTGAGATAATTGTATCCTTTGGAGCATTGGCTCAGATTGTAATATGAATGATGAAGGCATATGAGATAATTGTATCCTTTGGAGCATTGGCTCAAGTAATAGAGTAACTTATGAAATAAAGTGAAAGAAAGAGAAAGAGCTACTAAAATATAACCTTGTCGGGTCATTGTTTCTTTGATATTGTCTCCCTTATTGGGATGTTGAGATTACTTGCCGGGATTTCTATTTTTACTCTGTTTATTTCCTTGCCCTTGTTTGTGATTGTTGTTTGCGTGAGGAAGAGTGTTATAGCACGAAGGGTGATGTCGTGCCATGTTTATATTGTTATTATGCACGAGGGGACATTCTGTGCCATGTTTATATTGTTATTATGCACGAGGGTACATTTCGTGCCATGTTTATATTGTTATTATGCATGAGGGGACATTCCGTGCCATGTTTATATTGTTATTATGCACGAGGGGACATTCCATGCCATGTTTTACATTGATTATGCACGAGGGGACATTCTGTGCCGTGTTTATATTGATTATGCACGAGAGGACATTCCGTGCCGTATTTTACATTGTTATTATGCACGATGGGACATGTTGTGCCGCATCCTTTACTGTTTAATCTGTGTTGTCATTTCCAATTATTATTTTCAGATATTTCATACTATTGCTTCATTTCTATCATTTCAGTATTTGCTATCTCTTACCCCCATCATTTTTTCTCTGTAATCGTATTCTTGTTTAGTTTCTGCTATATTATTGAACTGCACAGGTACACTTTGTTGTTGTGTATTAGCCTCGTCACTACTTCGCCGAGGTTAGGCTCGGAACTTACTCAGTACATGGGGTCGGTTGTACTCATGCTACACCTGCACTTCTTTATGTTGTGCAGATTACGCAGCCGAACCCAGAGGACATCATTAGTGGAAGTGTCTTCCAGCTTATCATAGAGGCTTCAAGGTATACCCGCTGGCGTTCATGGGCCTTGGCATCTCTTCCTTCCCTTTGTCTTCACTTCTGTCTTGTTTTTTTTCCCTAGTTTCAGAGACAACTATGTATTCTCTTTTCAGACTTGTATTTAGCACTCTTATAGACAGTTCGTGTGTTTGTGACTCTAGGTTTTGGGAAAACTTACGCATTGTTGTATTATGTTGTCCTTATTTAGCTTGAAACCATATTTATTTCCGTTGTTAGTTTATCCTAGTACATTGATGTTGATACGCTAGTTTATCTATACACGTTGCCTTGTCTAGCGGGTTCAACGTTAGACGCCATCACGGCCCGATGGTGGGATTTCGGGGCGTGACATTAATTTGATGTTTATGATGTTATTTTGGTGATTTGATTACACGAATAAGTCCGTAGGATGTTGTAGAGGTTTTTTGCATATTTGGCTTTGAGCCCCGAGGGCTTGGGTGTGTTTCGGATAGGCGTGGGGGTGTTGAAACTTAGTAAAAATCTGTTTTTTTTATTGCTATTGCTGGTGTCCAGGGAATTACCCTATGCGAACGCACTCAAGGGAGTGAGAACGCACAGGGTTATAGAGGTCTAGGGGCTCAGGGTGGCTTAAGCTTGTGCGAACGCACCAAATAGGATGCGAACGCGGAAGGTTATTTGGTATCTGCTGTGTGAACGCGTAGGTAGAGTCGCGAACGCACAACATTATCGTAGGCCTGGGGGGTTGGGTGTAAAATACCCTGTGCGAACGCAGCCCCACAATCATGAACGCACAGGTCTGTGTAGTAAACCTCTGCGAACGCGACCTGGAGCCCGCGAACGCGGAACGTAGTTTCGCCCAGCTATTTTTAAATGCCCAAAACAGAACTAGTACGGGATTTTTACCAAAATTCATAAACCCTCTTCTTCTCCAAACCCCATAGGCGATTTTTGAAGAGCTCTTCCACTATAGCCTCGTAGGTAAGTGATTCTAACAATGTTTTCTTCCATTTTTCATCAACATCTATTAGATTTTAGGCCTAAAAACATGAAATCAAAGGTAGAAATTGAGATTTTGGGTAGAGAGAGTTAGAGTTTTTTTTTAATATTTGGGAATTTGACCTTATTTTGGGGTCTGATTTCAAAATAAATTATGTATTCGGGCTCATGGGTGAATGGGTTATCGAAATTTATAAAATTTTCCGGGTTCCGAGGTGCGGGCACGGGGTCGATTTTTGGGTCGATTTTTATAATTTTATAAAGATTGAAACTTTATTATTCGGAATAGTTCCTTATCCGTTTTATGTGTATTTTGAAGTTGTTTTCGTTGATTGTGAGCCGTCCAGCGGTCTTTTCGCCCGAGCAGTCTATTTTTAAGTACCCGGTTGTCGTCATTGAGGTAAGTATCTTGCCTAACCTTGTGTGAGGGAACTACCCCTTAGGATTAAGTCTTCTTTGTTGATTGTAGTCTGCTTATACGAGGTGACGAGTGCGTACTCAGACTTATTTGCTAATAGATTGGACTTTTAGGATTCGAAGGTTCTTATGCTACCTGTGTATGAGTTGTAATTGTTACGTTTGAATCCTTGGTTGTTAATTTCATCCTTTCCTGCTGATTTTGGATTCCTTTGATGGCTATTTGATCTTAATTGACTTAATTGAATATCTTACCGTTCTTATCTTCATGCTATACTTGCTTCCTAAAACTACCAAATTTACTATACTAGTATTATCTAGCTTTATAGTTCTTTAGCCGTAGTTAGAATATCCGTTCGTTGGTGTCAAGTATGCTCGTGAGTCTTACATTGTGTTTTATATGATTTTCCCCTTATGTGCTACTTGGACCCAGTTGATAAACATTTATGTTGTTGGTGTCTTCTTTATGTTGCCTATTATTGGGCCCTTGTTTGAGCTGAGCTTTATTTCGTAAAGTTAATTGTTTAGGCGAGATTGGTTATAGTTTTTTCCCTTGTCGAGATGGTATGATTTCTATTGTTGTTTATACTGTTAATGATATTGTTTGCGTTGTTGACTCCTTTGTCAGGATGTTGTGATTTATGCTTCTTATTGTTGATTTCCGGTTGTTGTGATTTATGGTTCTTATTGTTGATTTTCCTTGTTAAATTGTTGTTTATGTTATTTATTGCATGAGGGCACATTCGGTGTCGAGCGTTTGTGAGCTTATGCACGAGGGGACATTCTGTGCCGAGTGTTTATTTATTTATTGCGCGAGGGGATATTCCGTGCCGAGTGTTTATTTATTTATTGCACGAGGGGATATTGCGTGCCGAGTGTTTGTGAGGTTATGCACGAGGGGACATTCCGTGCTGAGTGTTTATTTATTTATTGCACGAGGGGACATTCGGTGCTGAGTGTTTGTGAGGTTATGCACGAGGGGACATTCCGTGCTGAGTGTTTATTTATTTATTGCACGAGGGGACATTCGGTGCTGAGTGTTTGTGAGGTTATGCACGAGGGGACATTCTGTGCCGAGTGTTTATGCATTATTATTTCCGTTGTTCCTGTTTGTTATTTACTGCACTTGTTTTGGTGAGGATGAGAGTAAAAGCACGAAGGGTGATGTCATGCACTTGTCTTTGTATTTTATTCCGTTGTTCTAAATTTGAATATTCCTACTGATCTCTTACTGCATTTATTAGCAAGATTTTATATTCCTCTTGTACTGCATGGCAAATTTTTGAGTTACGGACTGAGTTCCGGTGGATAAATCTTGAAGGGATTTTGATCAAGGGATTTTATTGAAAAGTATTGTCTTTGAAATGATTATATTTGAATGATTTTTACATCGAAAGTATTTTGAAAAGCACTAATCTTGCCTAAAATGACGTTTGGAAGTCTTTTATCGGGAAAGCATCCTTGGGAAGTTTCGTATTTTGAAAGAAACTATGTTTTACGTAATTCTCTCTACTAAATATACTTATATCAACATTTGGAGAAAACATGTTTTCAAAGGAAACTCTTTCATACTAAAACAATTTTATTTGCAAAAGTTTTTCATACGAACTATTGTTTAAAGATTTCTACCAGTTATGGATTTTAAGGGCTAAGGCCTGATGTGAACAAACAGACGTGGAGTTGAGTTATTGGTGTTTTCTATTGTATTGTGTTTCCTTTAGATTCGGCTTGTTTTGTTGTCCATCTTTATGTGTATTTCTGTGTTATTTCGCTATTGATTTCTGTAATTTCCTTCCGCGTTATATTGTCATTGTCGTATATTATTCCGTGAAGTCTTAGATAGATGTAACGTTCGGTCATTTCTTATTCATGTTATTTATTTTGTAGACCAGTGGTGTTTTGACTAGTCCTCGTCACTACTTCATCGGGGTTAGTCTTGATACTTACTGGGCACCGTTGTGGTGTGCTCATACTACACTTCTGCACATTTTTGTATGCAGATCCAGGTATATATTGTTGTAGCTGTGTGGATGGTTGCCGAGAAGACTCAGGGTAACCTGTTGTTGCATTCGCATGCTTCAGAGTCACCTTCTTTGTATTTATTATTCATTCACTGTTGTATTTATTTTCAACCAATTGTACTTAGAAGTTGTAGAAGATTCGTAGAGCTTATGAATTGTTTTACCGGATTTGGGAAAATTCGTAAACTCTGGCAAGATCTCTATATTGATACTGTTAGTTTCCTTTTATTATTGTTGTTATTCAATAACTGTTAGACTTACCTAGTCTCTAAGACTAGGTGCCATCACGATACCCAATGGAAGGAAATTTGGGTCGTGACTTTTATATATATATATATATATATATGTATATGTATGTATGTATATGTATGTATGTATGTATACATATAAAACTTATATACTATATATTGAATATAGCTTATAGCTTATATACCAATTACTTAACTAATGTACGATATACTTAATTCCAGTCAGTTAATATACTTTTTTATATAAAACAATTAATGTGTTATTTCAGGATTATAAATGAAATTTTAGAAAAAATAACTAATCATATTTTTACATTAAAATGTAATCATAATTTTATTCACTTGAAATAATTTTTTATTGATTTATGGTATCTTTATTTGATGCACTCTTTTTTCATAAAAAAGAAAGAAACAAACAAATAATAAAATGAATACATTAGTCAATAAATATTCCATGAGAAGAGAAGTAGTGGATTTTTCTATGGAAAAATAATTGTTTATTAAATGTTTTCAAAATTCCGATCGATTTCGATCAGAATATTTACAATTATGCTCTTGTCCCCCATCAACTGAAAGATGCGAGTTTTTCCATCTTGTAAGTTGAGCTTTGATGCCATGGAGTCCAACAGCTGTGATCTAACAAAAAATAAGCAAATATAAGAAGGGATGTAGTTAGTGATTAGTAATAAGATTTAATATTCCATATTTAGAATTACAATTCAATAAATAATAATGATAATATATACTAATGATAATATATATTAGTACTAAATAGTAATATAGTAAAAAGATATAATATTGTGGTGCTATGATATCTCGAGTTGGGGAGTATACATGCGATTTCAGTCGGTAGTTGAATTTTTGTTTTAATACCGACCGATTTCGGTCGGTATATGTAGTTTGGTTGTCAGTCAACGCATTGAACTAACCGACCATTTTCAGTCGGAAAATTTTGACCGATTTCGATCGCAATGTATTAGCGACCATCATTTTTTGACTAATTAAAATCGGTCGTTTTTTCTCAAATTCCGACCGATTTCGGTCAGTTTTCTTGGACGAAATTAGCCAGTTTTTTAGTAGTGATAATTCTTCATTGTTTCCCTATAATTTCATTTGGTTTGTATTGTCTATTAGTTCGCTTACCTAGCGGATCGAGTTAGGTGCTATCACAACTAGTGATTTTTGGATCGTGACATTATTTAACTTAGCAATTTTGACCATTAATTAACATAAATGTGTACTTTAGTCCCTGCATTGACTGTAGTTTAACGATGTTAGTCTCGGCAAAGCGTAATTTTTGCCTTCTGACACTATATCCTTTTTGTCCCCTCTACAAAGTGCATTCCGTCGAAGTTTTCATCGTTAACAAGTTTTGGCAAACTAATGTCATCCGCGATCAGCATTTTTTTGTTTTTCACTTCAATTGAAAGTAAGCTCGTAACTCTGTTTTTGTTCTTGCTTATAGACTTCATCAAGAGATTAACGTTATTCTTTTAGGATCAAATAAAAGAAAATGAATAAGTCATATCATCATATACTTTATATATATTATATATATATTATTCTTAAAGCATGAAGAACCTAAGTTAAATGTTAATAGAGTAAATGACCTTATAAAATTAATGGACATTTATGCCCTTTAAATTCAACGTAGTATTCCCACAATCTTACATATATTGGTTAGTTAATCAATTTAATTAAAAAGAAGACAAAACGACTAAGATTAATGTACCTCTTTGTCTCTCTGGAATTTGAAACAACACGTATTAAGAATATTTCAGTTTCTTATCGCTTAGAATTCTATAATCGGTTAAGAAGACACCTGATTCCTCTCAAACACTTTGAGATGTCACATGTATTTATATGTCACCACTCACAAGGCACAACAACACTAGCCTATCAGTGACATTGAACTTTCTTTCTCCTCATCATTCAATTAATCTTCAGCATTCCTAAAAGACTTAAGTTGAGCTGCGATTCTTCATTCTCATTTAATTCTGAATATACTGCTTCTACCATTCCTTGTCCTCACGTTGCCACTCGATTACATTCACTATACCGGCGACGGGAATACATCCATGCATGGTGGGTAAATTATGTGTCAAAAGTGGAAGTTGGATAATAAATTGAGGGAGTGGTGGCCAGGAGGTTTAGCTTTGGAGAATGAGGAAAGCAAGAGCATAACATCTGTGATGTAGATAAACAATGAAGCTTTTCCCATCTCCTCTTCTATGTGTATGAATGAACAAGAATTAAGAAGCAAAGAAAAGGGTAGGACTTGGTACAAAAGAAAGAGTTGCCTACAATTAGTTGTCAAATTGGAATATTAAGGAATTTGTTTGTGAATTTGGAAGTGATTGGGTCATTGATTCTTCTTTTAACTCATTCTTCGATGTATTTATCTTTTTCTTTTGTGTGTTTATTTCTTTTATTCCGGCATTCATTTATAGTACGAATTAAATAGGTTTTGCATGCTCAATTTTGGACTCCTAATTGCTAGCTACGTTTTGTTTTAATTTCCAGTATCAAGAAAAAGAAATATGAAGATGGTATTTCTTTAAATCTCTTTCCTTTGACAAAATGAGTTTTGATCTCGATAGATATACCCAAATGGATGAAAAGAGCATATATCATCAAGAGCTTCTGTAATGGAGGGTATTAAATGACTTATATATGGCTAATAATAAATTAAAGGTGTGAAGAAAAGATGAATTTAATTAGAACTCTTAAAAAAATTTCGTCTAATAGTTTTTTACCCTATTTAAAATTATTTCGTCCTATAAATCTAAACATCACAGCTAAAGATAGGGACACTGATCAGCGGATCTATGGTGGCTGCAATGACAATATGACAGTAAAGTTAGTGTTAGGATTTCATAAAAAAATTTAACTTGTGCAAGCTCTATTCTATCGGTACTGCTTATAAAATTTGTGTTGGTTCAGGTGATAGTGATACTGTATTGCTCTCGAGCTTCCCACTATAATGAGTTCAGCATTCTTCCCAACATAATTGATGCCTTAACACAATTACGATCTAACCAATTTTTGTAATGTAATAATTCAAGAGACTCCTTTAATTTGAACGGATTATCATATTAGATGTCAAAACATATATCAAAGTGCAAGAGCGCTGGTTGTTCTGGAGATTAATGTATTACTTTGATTTTCAATACCATAACTCTAAAAATCTAGACAAAAATTCTAGAATGAAATAGTCATGCATGTATCAATGTATTTTATCTTATGAAAAAGAACTCTTAGAAGATATATATACGGTTCATGACCCTTCTGCACAACTATTTGAATTGTATAGGAAACAAAAACATCCCCCTTATCAAAAGACAATCACATTTTTCTTTAAGCAGTACAATGCACACGCTTGACACCTATGCGTGACCCCCTCAAAGTATCTACATACAACCAACTAATTTCAATCAGAAAATTTAGAAAAATCCTATGCATGAAAAATGATAATCACGTCCAAAGGCAGAAAAATGGTCACTGGAACCCATTAGCCTCAGTAAAAATTACATATATATTTGTATATGCATCAAAGACCCTTATATAATTTTATTGTCTTTCAAACATAAAAGATGGATAGTTGTGCTGGTTTATCATATACCATAAGCTCCCCTCCCTTGTTGCTGACCCAAAATCGAGAACCAACAATTGCCATATTGGTCTTTTCCTTTCCTTTTTTTTCCTCTTTCTATTAGATATCCCTCTATGTTTAAATCTTGGGTCCGTCCCTAATCACGTTAAGACAATTTTGAATATGCCCTAACTTCTTGAACTATTAGTGTATTTTTTCTATGCGTTTAAACATTCATTCAGTTATTTAACTGGTCAGGCTAGAATCATTTCAAAAGATCATTTTGTGTGTTTTCTTATTATCCGAGAGAAATATTACAAAAATAATATCATACTAACATTATGTGCTTTCCTAAAGCCAAAACTATTTCTACAGAGTATTGTAAAATTAATAACGAAAAAAGTTAAGATATTATTAGTGGAACCATTTATCCAGTCGCTTAAATTATAAGTCTCACATTTACCTTCAAGATATCATTTTCTTTATCCAATGACATACCATATTAGTTCGACGAGCGATATCGAATTATTTATGAAAAAAGCTATAGTTCATGCAATTGTAGTGAGAAAGATTCATATAGACATGTACAAATTCTTTAAAAGAAACAATATATACTTGTTATCATTCTTTAGATATCATAGAGATAAGCAACAATATGCTAAACTTGAGTGTATTATAATTCTATTTTATAACTCCTATATGTTTTAAAAACTATATATGCATTATGCAGTGAAAAAAGGTATTATTTTTAGATAGTAAATTTTATAATGCCTTTTGAGGCTACACGTGTAACGCACGTATCCAGGAACTAGTACTATATTATAAGCATTGAAACTTTTAGGTGAAGTTATTTAACTAAAATATCCTTCAAAAATTAAATGATCAAATTACCCTCTTTATTTAACGAACAGTCTCTTCCTTGCCATTAAATATCTGGAGAATAGGAAGAGTTATTTGCATTTTGAACTCAATATAAGACAACGTTCAACCTTTTAAAAGCTAATACTAACATAAATATAATGGGGGACGAAGTCGTGGAAGTTAGGAAAGAAAGGAAGTGAAAAAGACATGAATTTCGTGGATTAGCTTGTGGAGGATACAATTTTGCTAAATTTCCTCTTTTTGATGGTTGAAGTCCTATGCTGTAATTTTGTTGTGTAAGCATTCTATTTTTTTTATTTTTTATTTTTGGGTAAGGAGACTTTTCAATTGTATTTTTAGTTTTACAAATACTTTATTTTCTGTTAGGTATACATTAAGCTCTTAAAAAAATATAACTTCCATGGATCAGTATATACTTCTTCCATCTTAAATTGTATGGCTAATACAATTCTTCAGGCCAGTGAGGAAAAATGAAGAGGGGGATCGAGGGAGATAAGCGTTTGTATATTTACTCTTTGGCTTTCTTTTTCTATTTTGTTGAAGTTTGATTAATTAACTTTTGTCCAAGTATGATTAATATTCATATACTAATGATCTTTTTGGTAACTATACTCATTTCTAAATGGACATCACAAGGTAATATTTTAAAAAGATTTAGACCATATTCAACTATGCTCGAATGTGGAGGAAAAATTTGAAGAAAATGGTACAGGAATTTTCGTGTTGACAATAGTGCTAGAATCATTATTTGTCCAGAAAGTAGAGAATTACCATTCTGTCATGTCTTATATAATTTTACTACCTTAGTAGAATATGCTGAAATTAGTAGACGATCAAGTGGTATGTCAATAAGAGAAAAATAAACTCAAATTAAGGATTATTTGATTTATAATCTAAAACTTACCGTGATATCTCGGTTCCAACTTATTTATAATAAAGGCATAATAATAAGGTAATATAATATCCTATGTGTGAATATGGAGCATAGCTTACTATTGTGTTTCCCAAAAGAGTTTATTTTGTTTGAATAGAGATTGAAGTACTATTTGTGCAGTAGAAATATGAAGATAGCTATGTCATTTCTTTATTAGCATTACTCATTAGTCAATACAAGTAAACAAAAATTTTGGCCCATTTACGAAGAGTAACATATTGATGAGATGCACGGAAGGATGCTATGTACACACATCGGTGCAGTAGATCATATCAGCTTATCCAAAAAATTTGGAAAAAGCCAGCTTTTTAAATTTTCGTGCATCTAACTGTTCAAACAAATGCTCCTGGAACATGTATACCATTAAAGATTTTCTATTTTTTATTATGAAATTTATAATAATTGTCACGATTCAGAATCCTCATCTTCGGGACCGCGATAGTGCCTAACATTTTACTTGCTAGGCAAGACAACATTAGAGAATCTTTAAGCAAATTTTAATCAATTCAAATAAGTAAAACCAATTAAACCGAAATGAAACTAAAACTGAGTGCGAAAATGACATGAATACAAATAATATCTAAGTACAACCCGGATCTGGAGTCACAAATTCACGAGCTTCTAGAGTCTCTACAAATAGGGTTTGACGTAAATACAACTGTCTCGAATGAAAGAAACAATAAATAGGGAAAATGGAAGGGGACTTCAAGGTCTGCGGATGCCAGCAGATCTACCACGCGTCTGCAAATGCCAATCTGAGATGATACGCCTCACGGACAGCTGGGACCAGTACCAAAATCTACACAAGAAGTGAAGAGTGTAGCATGAGTACAACCGATCCAATGTACTCTGTAAGTGTCGAGCCTAACCTCGACGATGTTGTGACGAGGCTATGACATGACACCCACGTAATTAAACCTATACAGATGAAAATATGCGTAAAACATAACAACAGATAAGGAATTAACAAGTACTACTTGGAAGGGGACATGCGAAAGGGGTACAAGATACAGTAACTACAACAGGGAATGATAACGAGAAACAATCAATAGACCTTCAACAAACAAAATGAACAAACATAATGAATAAAACGGCACGGCATCACCCTTCGTGCTATTACTCTAAACCTCACCATGAAACAGTAATAATGGCACGGCATCATCCTTCGTGCGTTTACTCTCGATCTTACCATAAAATGATAATTACGGCACGACATCACCATTCGTGCTTTTACTCTCAATTTCATCATGAATAGATACGGCACGACATCACTCTTCGTGCATTAACACTCACTGTGCATTAACTCTTAAAACTCTCCCTTACCATGTAACAATAAACATATAACAACAGGAAGATAGAATAAGCAAGATCAAGTCTTATGTCAACAATGATTCCACAATACAATTCTCTACTCCAGAAACAATACTCAATAATCACATATAGCCCATAAATGCGGAAAGAATGATCAATTTAGTAATTAACTAGTCTAAGCATTAATGTCATGATCAGAGAAAGAAATAAATTACAAGGAACAAGTACCACCCACAAGCTTTAACCCGACAACGCATAGGCACTCGTCACCTCACATATACGATGTACTTAACATTTGAAGAAGTAGCACATAACAAACAAGTCCTAATCCCTTAAGTCAAGGTTAACTACGACACTTTCCTCGCTCCCAAAGATAACTCAAAGCTCAACCACGGCTGTGCCTTTCAAACAAGCCTCCGAACCAACCAAATATAGCAAACTATCAACCAAATGATTCAAAATAAGCCTTAGGAACTACCGAAGAAAAAAGAAGGTTCAATTTAGGTCATTATTGGAAAAGTCAACGAAAGTCAACTCTGGGGGCCGCTTGGTTCAAACCCGAAATTCGGACCAAAATCTTATTATGCATTCACTCCCGAGCCCCCTAGTTCTTCCCAAACCCCTAATTTTGTCACGACCCGAAATCCCACCTTCAGGCCGTGATGGCGCCTAACATTGCACTCGCTAGGCAAGCCAACGTGTTAACTCAATTGATTTAATAACAAGTGAAAGCAATAAACACTTACTAGATAATTGAGAAAAAATGCGGAAGCTTAACAAAGTTTAAATAACAATAGCCAATAACGATGAAATCCCTTTAAGTACAAAACCCAGAAATGGAGTCACAACCTCACGAAACAGTCTAAGATTTAGCTAAAGACAACAGTTTGAAATAAAATGATATATCTATCTGGAAATACATAGATGACAAAATGAAAGATAGACAATGACGCCGAGATCCACGAACGTCTGCGGAACTACCTCGGTGTCGTTTGAAATAGACCGAAGGATACTCCCTCTAACGATGTCCACCGGGTCCGGCTGCGTAATCTACACAACATAAAGAAGTGCAGGTGTAGCATCATTACAACCGACCCCATGTAATGAGTAGGTGCCGAGCCTAACCTCGGCGAAGTAGTGACGAGGCTAGACACGACAACAACTATTTACCTGTACATTTCTATAATAAATACCAAGGAATGTGGAAAGGAGTAAGCAATTAAGCACGGTAATATCGGGAAAAGTAATGGGGTAACAAGTGAGAAGAAAATACGAATAACTGAACAAACGATAATGCAAACGAACAAAGACAACAGGAACTAATAACTCAAACAAAATGTACACGGCATCACCCTTCGTGCTTTTACTCTCATCCTCACAATGCAATGCGTAAATGAAAGCAATATAAATAATGGCACGGCATCACCCTTCGTGCTTTTACGCTCTTCCTCACAATGCAATGTATAGATAAAAGTAATGTAAATCATGGCACGACATCACCCTTCGTGCTTTTGCTCTCTTCCTCACTATGTAATGTGTAGATAAAAGCGATGTAAATCATGGCACGACATCACCCTTCGTGCTTTTACTCTCTTCCTCACTATGCAATGTAGGAAATGAATGAGATGAATATACGGCATCACCCTTCGTGCTTTACACTCTTCCTCACCCAAATCAGCAAACAAATAACAACTTGGCAAGGAATTCAACAATATGAAAATTCGCTTCAAAAACCACCCAGCAGGGGAAGACATCAACCAAAATAATAACAATGCGCGGCAAGGGACTCAGCTATAACCAATCTCTTACAAGTACATAACGTAATGAATTGAGTTCTCGACTGAAGTATCATATCACAAGTACTTAAACAGATATTCTCAGCAATTCAACAACTTTATAAAGGAAACCACTTCAAAGCACAATAAATATCGAAATAATAACAGGTAGTTCACCAAGTAGACTCACGGGCATGCTTGACAAACAATGCATAGGTACTCGTCCCCTCACATATACATTGAACATGATAATACAAGTAGCAGATACGAATCAACACCTATTCCCTCACTAAAATTAGGCCAAACACTTACCTCGGCTCCAAAAAAGCAAATCAAGCCTCTAGCACTGCTTTCCCTGTCGAATCCAACTCCGAAACGATAGTATCTAAGCATAATCAGCTCAATAATATTAATAATGACTCAATAATTCAATCCCAAAGTCTAATTATACATTTCCCATCATTCTTCCAAAATTCGACTCCGGGCTCGCTTGGTCCAAACCCGAGGTTCGGACCAAAATCCGATCACCCATTCCCCCACAAGCCCGAATATACAATTTATTTTGAAATCCGACCCCAAAACGACGTTGAATTCCCAAAAATTGGAAATGCCCTAGCTCTACCCCAATCCCCCAATTTTTACCTTTAAAACCCTTGTTTTTAGGCCTAAAATATAATATTAGATGATGAAAATGGAAGAAATTTGAGTTAAGAACACTTACCTATGAAGCTATGGTGGAATGGTCTCCTAAGAATCGCCCAAGAAGAGTGGAGAAGAAGAAAATGGTGAACGTTATGAAATTCCCGTAGTGGTATTATGTTTTTTTGAAGCTTTAAATAACTGGGTGGAATTTGGCCTATGCGATCGTGGATATAGGGTTGTGATCGCATAGGGGTTGTTTTATTAAGCTCCACGATCGCGGACTACCTGATGCGATCGCACAGTAACACTAGCCTACACCCCTGCGATCGCAGATAAGCTAATGCGGTCGCACAGTACATTAGACCACCCCCCCACCCCCCAGTTCTACTAACCTTGTGCGATCGCAGACCCCTTAATGCGATCGTATAAGGCAACTGACCCTCCCCTACTCTCAACTTTATGCGATCGCGACTATACCTACGCGATCGTATAGAGTAAATCACCAGACACCAGATACAGCATACTTACACCAGATTTTTCCAACACTTTTTGCACTCCGACACCAACCCGAAACTCACTCGAGCCCTCGGGGCTCAAAATCAAATATACACACGACTTCAAAATCATCCTACGGACTTATTCGAGTAATAAAACCACCAAAATAACATCAAAAACAATGAATTAAACTCCAAAATCTATAGAATTTCCTCAAACTTCATAAACTGTCAATTTTTTTCCATTTTTGATCTGAAACACGTCAAATCAAGTATGTTTCTTACTAAATATTACAAGTAACTCATACAACACATATTGAACCTGTTCTGGGCTCCGGAACCATAATACGGGACCGGTAACTCAGGTTTCACGTCAAAGTTCATTTTCAAAAGTCTTTATTATTTTCATAAAACAATTTTCTTTATAAATTCATTTCTCGGACTTGGGACCTCGGAATTCGATTCCGGGCATACGCCCAAGTCCCATATTTTCCTACGGACCCTCCGGGAC